>CM076583.1:84116105-84392492 GCA_034641835.2 Pinus albicaulis
CCCCCAACTATCTGTATATTATAATGATAGAGAATCATGTAACAATCATAGTACAATACTCCTCACAAGTACTCAGTACTATCTCCAAAAGTTACACACAAAGGTAAACTAGCCCGTATTTGAATGTCATGTGTTCAAATCTCTCCATCCTTACCGCTCTATCGCGTTAACCAAGATGAGAATGAATGAGATCCAAGTTTGAATCCCTGGCTTGTACTGCGCAATCCTCATTGGCAATCTCAATCAATGTGTGTGCAAATCTCATGCACAACTATAGTCACAACTGATAGTAAACCTGCTCTTTCACCTATCTCTTCCACTGGTCTCCACTGAACTGTCCATGCACTGAAGTTAACTGATGTATTATTTAGTTGATTTATGAGTTAATAATTAGTGAATTAATTAATAATTAATTCACACCACTCATCACTAGTGTATTAATCAGTTAGACTAAATACAACTAGTTCAACTAAGTCAAACTGAACACAACTCCATCAACTCCACCAAACTCACTCACATGAGTTCTAACTGAGGTCATCATGCAATAGCTCCACTTAGACCCTAGTAATAGCGTATTCTTCACAACTCGCATGCCACATCCATAGCCCAACCAAAGTGTCACAATAGGAATAAGATAATGTTTATAGTCCAAATATTATTAAGAGCTAATAATATTTGACCACCTATTTTTAGACAAAAGGGCCTAAAAATAGACTTCGACTGTGATGGCTAAAAATAGTTGTCCATATATTTTTAGCAACTTGACCAATCATCCAAGAATAGCATCTTGCAACTCCTAGACCATGCGCCATATGTCTAAAAATAGACATAGTCTAAAAATAGAATTTTCGACAAAAATCACCTGTGTGGTCCCCCAGCTAGTTTAGGTGATCACTTTCCAACTAGGATCGTGGAAAGATGTCAGAGGCCTCCTTCACTGTTTCTTGTTGCCATTTTCAACACTCCCTCTCAACAAGAAAGGACTTTCTTTGCATGCGACATGCAACTCCATGCATTCGCCCTGCAACCTTCACAAGCGCCATGCAACTCCATGCATCTGCTCTGCAACTCCTTTGAAACTGAATAGGATCCAAACAACTCAATCAGTCTGATGCATCTATCATCAAAGTCTTTGACCTCTGCTTAGCTACTGCACATGTCATCAGGAACCACTGCGCTGTTGAACTCTTGCACCCACGCACTCTTGCACTTGCTGTCAACTCTGATTCGCGCTCCAGTATTCGACACTGTCACTTTGATCTGCCTGCATCAATCCAAATGATCTGCTACTTCTGCGCTGTGGGCACCTCGTAGCCAGGTTCAATTCATGAGATCCACACCATCTCCATGAATCCTCCCCAGAAATCTCCACCTGGGATTACTCATGCATGTTGCCCCACCTCTCACCTGGTGGTATAGCTGCATGCACTCCCTCTGCCCATCTGGCACGAAATTTCTTTGCATGAGTGGTCTCTCCCACTCCATGATCCTCTTGTGATTGCTCCACACCCTGAGGTTCACTTTCACCTGCATGCAAAACTTGCTCCCTCTCAAGCATCAGTTGCATGTCTTTCTCCCGCTTCCCAACAGTAGGAAGCTCCGTAGACATCCCATCTACTTCAAGTCTGTAGAGATTCTTTGCCCGAATCCCAACCTTCTTGACTTGTCCCCTTGCCTTGTGCCGAAGGAAAACTTTCCCTTCTCTAAAGACAACTTCATACCCTTTATCCTCTAACATTGCGACTGAGATCAAATTCTTTGTTAAACCTGGTACATGCAATACATCTTGTAAAAGAATGAGTTTACCTGACTCCCTCTAAAAGGTTATGGTACCAATGTCGGTCGCATTGTATCGTCCATTGTCGCCCAACTCAACATGCATCTGGAGATTTTTCTCCACCAAGTCACTGAAAAGATTCACATCTCCCGTCATGTGCAAGGAAGAACCACTATCAAAATACCACCCCGATCCCAATGCACTAGACACCATGCATGTGATCAATGAGAAGTCCAGCTCAAATTGTGAGGCAAGATCCTCACCAGCTGCAGCTGCAGTAGTCTGCTTGTTCTTCTTCTTTTGTGGACAATTTGTGGCGTAATGTCCATGATCGTGACAGTGAAAATACTTCACTTTGGACATGTCACGCTCTTTACCATCCGCACCGGATTGAGAAGCATTATTCTTGCCCTTCCCCTTCCTTGCTTTGGCAGCCAAAGCACAATCTTCTTCATCAGATACCTTTGATGAAGATCCATCCCTGGTATTCCGCCTTATCTCCTCTTGCACAAGATCCGACCAAAGTCGCTCCCATCCTGGCAATTTCTCCCGACCATTGACAAAATCCTCATAGGAATGCCAACTCTTCTGGAAGACCAAGGAGAGCCAAGCTCACCAAGTCCTCATCATCCACACTAACTCTTACACTCCCAAGCTCATCCCTGCAGTGGACAAACTTTGTCAAGTATACCGGAATAGTGTCATTCTTCTCCATCTTTATTTTTCTGAGTTTATCCTTGAGCGCCAATCCTCCTTCCGGTCGCTCTTGCTTGGAAAAATCGTCAATGCTTTCCACATCAAGTATGGAGAATCTTTTCCATGCAGGCTGGATACAATTTGATCCTTCACGCCCTCCAACAGAATCCTTCGACATTTCGCCATCTTATTTTGCCAAGCCTCAACTTGAGCAGCATCAGTAGGCTTTGGGATCTCAGCATCTATGAACTCCTTCAGCCCGTTATCGTCTAATACCACCTCCATTCTGTCCTTCCATGCAACATAATTTGAACTGCCCTCAAGGGCATATTCCAGTCGCAAACCGTTGAAAGACATTTCAACTCCGGCACCAAGAAAACAAACTGCTGCAAAATTCGAATTCCAAGCTCAAAACTCAACTTCTTCTGGATCTGTGAGAAAAAATTATTTCTAGCACAGAGATCGACTGTAGGGGCATTTAATGGATATATCACCTTTCAAAGAAAGGATGGATCCAGAGGCTACCTGGCCCGCTTACAGACTCTGTCTACCGAAATAAATTGTAATCACTGTAATAGATCCGATGATCAATTTCGCTCCGATACCATGTAGAAATTTGAATAATTTGCTGAATTCTTCATCGATATTATCCTGATTACACACTATTTAAGCTTCATGTATAATACATAACCTCTTCTACAATTGATCATCACATGCGGAAATAAAATCAATTGCATGCATACATTAAAACCACAAACAATCACACATATGAACACAGTATTTAATGGGAAAGCTTAAAGCTGAAAACCCCAACTATCTGTATATTATACATGCCATGGAGATCATGTAACAATCATATTACAATACCTCACAAGTACTCCAAGACTATCTCCAAAAGTTAACACACAAACTAGCTCGTATTTTGAACAAGTCACAGTTCAAATCTCCTCCCACTATTTGGCTCACACCGCGCAATCCAAGTTGATTAATGATGATATCCAAGTTTGAATCCCACTAGCTCCAACTGTGCAATCCTCATTGGCAATCTCCATCAATGTGTGTGCAAATCTCATGCACAGCCAATAGTCACAACTGATAGTAGACTCACCCTTTCACCCACCTCTAACACTGGTCTCCACTGAACTGTCCATGAATTTCAGTTAACTGATGTGTTCTTTAGTTGAATTATGAGTTAATAATTAGTGAATTAATTAATAATTAATTCACACCACTCATCACTAGTGTATTTTTCAATTATACTAAATACAACTAGTTCAACTAAGTTAAACAGAACACAACTCCACCAACTATCTCATCAACTCCACCAAACTCTGCCACATGAGTTCTAACTGAAGTCAACCATGCAATAGCTCAACTAACCCTTAGGAAAAGCGTAATTCGTTCTGTCAGCTGCATGTGCCACATCCGTAGCTCAAACTGAAGTGCTGCAAGAGAATAAGATAATGTTTATAGTCTAAATATTATTAAGAGCTAATAATATTTGACTGACCTATTTTTAGACAGGCAGTCTAAAAATAGAATTCGACCTGTATGTCTAAAAATAGTTGTCCTTCTATTTTTACCAACTTGACCAATCATCCAAGAATAGCATCCCGCAACTCCTAGACCATGCTCCATATGTCTAAAAATAGACATAGTCTAAAAATAGACTTTTCGACAAAAATCACATGTGTGGTCCCCACCTAGTTTAGGTGATCACTTTCCAACTAGGATCAGGAAAGATGTTTCAGGAGGCCTCCTTCACTGTTTCTTGTTGCCATTTTCAACAGGCTGATAATAATTCTGGGTATGTTCTTTGATGTACTTTCGGCTGTAGTACTTTGCAGTACTCTGGTGAATAGAAAAGGTGGATAAATGACTTTGAGGTCTGCCATACTACATAAAAAATGCTCTAGTAGCATTAGGACTTCTGTCAGGGTGGAAATATTCTCAGGAACACGATGTAGAATAAAAAAAGTATGGGTACTTTGTCCTTTCTCAGGGGGGAAACTTCTGCTGATGTGAAACACTGATAATATTTTTTTCTGTGTGTTAGGCCTCATTAGGCCTTCTGTGTTAATCAGAAGGTCTTCAATCTGGTACATTTTCCCTTTAAACATTTAATTAAGGCTTAAAATCTTCGATTACGGGCTTTAAAACTCTTTAATTCTTCACTGATACTCTTTGCCGCTTCATTGACTGTCTCTGTCTGTGAAAATGGAACTGGAGGTTTTACAGAGTTTAAACACTTGTTCTTTAATGGAACGTTTCGTTCAAACACCTTCCCAAGCGTTCACTTTGCAATCTCTGGCTTTGAAAATGGCCTTCTCTACGCTCTGTGTTATTATGACAGTGACTGTGAGCCATGGCGGTTTCCACCGCCTGTAAACCCTGCAAAACACACAAAAATGTCAAGAAAATCCATGCGGAGTGATGGTGGATGCAATGGAAGGTTGTGATAATGGCAGTGCAGCAGAGAAGAATGCATTGGATGCAGTGGAAAACGACTGAAAAATGCTGTGAAACGGTGGAAATATGATCTGATGAGGTCTGATGGAGAAATGGATGTGGACAGTTCGATCAGATCTGGAGGTAGTGATCGACGGTTGTGATTGACTGACAGAATGAATTTAGAAGGTTAGGCAGAAATGAAATAAACTTTAATGTAAAAAATTAAAGTTTCAATGTAGGTGGAAGAAAAGATTATTAATCCAAAAAGTGCAGTTTCGACCTTTGGAAGGAATACAAAGGAAATGCATGAAAAACATATGAAATGGGTTTGAATGGTGGGACCAGGCATGGGCGGAGGGCAATTTAATATGGACCATCAAATCTCAGGAGGAGATCGATGGTTGAGATGACACGCTGGAGTCCTGAGGTCGCCCAATGGAAAAATATGAATGAAACGAGAGATGCATTAAGGGCCGTTGATCTAAACAGATCAACGGTCGAGATCGTTAAATAGACTTTCGAGAAAAGAAGTGGGGAAGTGGTTTTTAGGATAAAAACCACTGTTTTCGCGTGATGAAAAGGGAGGAAGGCGGTTTCAAATTTTTGAATGCAATATAGGTCTACGACTGACACGTGGCATTTTGAAACTGCCTATATCGCGTGAGTTTAAACTGTTAAAGCCCTGACACAAAAAATGCGCGATATTGATGCTGGCCGTTGGATCTGGGACTGTAAGATCCAATGGCAAGAGATGGAGCGCGATAAAGTGAGGTGTTCAGTTGGTAAGGTGGGGGCCAATCTAAAGTGGTTTCAATACAGGTCGTCTGATCTACGAATGAACGGCTGAGATCTAGAGAGGGAGAGAAATAGTGGAGGATTTGGTTAGTGGTCGAGAAGAATCCTGGCTGTAGGATCCTTGGGATAGACGGTGGAGATTTAACGATGAGGCGGAGGTAAATGAGCCATATGAATGCGCGGGAGGAATATGAGCCGTCAGATCAAATGGGATGGATGGCTGTGATCTAATTGGAACCGAAGGAGGCAGGGGCCAAATCTCTGATGGGCTCATGAAGCGATTGCATCTGGACCATTGGATTGGCTACAGATCAACGACTATGACTGGCTCGGGGATGGCCAATTGGGGACACAGGGGCGGAGCGAGGGAAAATCCTGGCCGTTGGTTCTTTTGGATTCAACGGCCAGGATTGCATCAGGAGATCACAATCGGGGAAAACGGAGGGTGGCACAATAAAAAGTTCCGATTGGCGATGGGCGCGAGATTGAGATGGCTGTTGGATTTAGAGGGGAATCAATTGTGGGGATTTCCATCGAGGGTTTTACAAAGGAATGTTATGGGCCGTGATGAAATAGGTGAGGACCATTAGATCTATTAAGATCTACGACGGATATCACTCCCGAGGCCGACAGAACAAATACACCTTGCATCGGAAGCTTTCACTTTAACAAAGAAAATGCACTCCCGAACATCTTCCGATTCTGATTAGTGCCTTATTCCTTAGCGCTTGGTCTTAGCGCTTAGTTGCATGGAGGGGAAGTGGTTAGGGGCTGGCCGAAAAGGGGCTAAGCTTGTTATATGTAAAATGGATGATTTTTAATCCAAAAAGAGGTTTTTTGAGGCTTAAAAGGGTTTTCGGTAGAAGGAAAAAAGGGATTTTAAGCCAAAAAAAGGGTGTTTGTAAGGTTTAAAGGGGAGATGGGATGTTTTAGTAGGCTTAGGAAGGTATCTTGAGGGTTAAAGGGGAAAATTCGATAAAGGAGAAAAGGTTTAAAATGGGGAAATTTGCAGGGGTACAAGGGGTAAATGGAGGCCTTTCTGAGCATAATTTTTTCACAGAAAGTGAGGCTTTTTGGATGGAAACAATAGTGAATATTTTTTTCTAAGGCAAAGGGCACACAGAGGCTTCAAGAATGAGAGATTTTCATAGGAAATGTATCTCTTGAAGGCTCAGAAAAATATTTAGCCACCTGTTTTCTTGACAAACAATTTATAGGTGGTTAACATCTTCCATGCCATTCTTCAAACCATCCATATTAGCTTCCACGCCTTTCTTCAAACCATCCATATTAGCTTCTACACCTTTCTTCAAAACTTCCATTTCATTTTTTTTTGCTCTTTGCGAGAGCGAAATTTGGTGCACTTGCTCTTGTAATTTTGATAAGTCATGTTGTGCTTCTTCCTCTTCATGAGTCATAGTAGAGCCTTTTGAAGGCTTAATGGGTGTTGAATTATTTTTAGGTGGAATTTTAGAACCCAATACTGATATATATGCTTCAATATGCCCTTGGAATCACTTCAAAGTGATTTTTCACAAAAGACTTATGCAATTCGAAAAAAAATAAACACCTTTTTCTTGCTTTTGAGGAGCTCGATATTGAAACTGAATTATCTCTGTGATTTCGGATCTTCAAAATCTGAAATTAGGCCCTATAGTAGCCCTCTAAATCTTCTGTAGAATGCCATGGGTTTGACCTGATTTGGATTCTTCGAGGAAAAGTTATGCCCAATCTCCCACAATGACCTAATTATGGACTGATTAAGTAGAGTGAACTTGTATGACGTGCCTCGTGTCACTGTTTCCTCCTTTGTCTTTGAAATTTATACACAAGAAACTACAGTCTATGTACTTGCAGTCACTTTTTACAGAATTCCAATCCGATGCTCAGAGATAGAGTTATGACGATTTTCCCACGGTCACCTCTTTGAGATGAAATTCATGAGCTTGAAAAAAACCCTAACTTCCACATATCATATCTCCGAAAATATTGTGATTAAGATCTGAAATTTTTACAGGAAGTTCCTCAGGATTTTGGCTTTGCTTTGTAAAAAATTTAGCTTCTGAAACTTTGTAGAAAAACAATTATAGTGAAAATTCCACAATGACCTGTTTAGGTGAAATTCAGGAGCCTGAACAAACCCTAACTTCCACAGATCATATCTTCGAAAAAATTGGAAACCAAGATCTGAAATTTTTACATGACGTTCCTCAGGATTTCGGCTTCGCTATTTAAAAATTTCAGCTTCTGAACCTATTTAATTCAGGCCTAATCCTGCTTACACCAATGCATCACAATGTGTCCCATTTATAATGATGGGAACACTAGACTCGATCACCATAACAATATGGAAGATAGAGGCTCTGAATCAGCTAATACTCACTTACATTGGAAAACAATGACTTATAGAACAACACTTCATAACTCACATAGATCTAGAACATTTATTGACAACTAAGAATACAACTCAACAAAACTATCATATTTCCAAACTCTTCCATTTCTACATTATTCTAACATCCCCCTTAATGGAGAAATGGATTTGATACAATATAAAATAATGTCTTCTGGTCTAAGTCTCAGCTAGGCTTACAATCAGGACTCGAATATTTCATTTTTACTTTCTTTTCTTCAACATATTGATGAAATTTCTTCCTAGACTTGCTGCCCCAAAATCTCATGCTTTCAACCTGTGTAGTCTATGTCCTACTCCATATCATGAACTTTGGATATTGCTTCTTATTGCAACAAGGACGATGCTAATCCATTAACTCATTTTTAAACAAGTTCACTTTCATCATCAATAGTTTCTTTTTGATTGGAAAACTCCCACATCAATCCATAATAATGTTTAATCTCTTTACGACTCCAATGCATGAAAATTTCATTAAATTTTTCATTTCCTACATTATCCATGTTGTCTTCAACAATAATTGTTACAACTTCTATGTTGACTTCATCAAAACATGGTGTTTCAAGCCATGCTTCAAGGAAATTTAATTATTCTTCAAATTTTGTCGCTTCTTTTTGGTTTCTGCTAATATCTGCACACTGAGAAACATTCATGAGATTCACTAAATCATCATAATTTGAATTCTTTTAATTTTCCTTTATATTGAGAGTTTCCTCCATTTCTTCATCTGTATCCTCTGCCAAATCCTTATTATTTTCTGCATACTAAGTTTCATCTTGCTCTTCAAATTTTTCTTCAACTTGGGTTGCTCCATTGAGAAATTTACCTATGAGTTTCTTTTCCTGCAAAATTTGTAACTAACTTTCTCTTTAAAATTGTTCATTATCAGATTTCACTTTAAGTTCTTCAATTCCTTCACTCTCTTTTCCTGTAATTTTCTCTATGGATTCATTTGGTGACTCTTTAGAAATTTTTCTCACGCTCACATTGTACTTCATCTCTAGAATATCCCAAAATATTTTTGCATTTTTTACTTTACCAAATTCATTTAAAATACTAGACAAGATGTTTTCATCTAATGCTGATATAATTAGAAGCAATGCTACTGCACCTCTACTCTTATATTGGGAATTTATAGAAGTTTCTTGAACAAATTCCCATAAATATATTGAACCAAGCAGTCCCTCCATTTTATTTCCCAAAGTTTAAAATGTTTACATGAGAAAGATGACAAAACATACATTAATCATTTCAATATTACACTGGTTTCTTCAAATTCTTCGCGATGATTCTGATCTATATTTAGATTCATGTTTATATTAGGCATTGGTTCTATGGCTGAAAAAATTCCATATTCTTCCTCAGTCATTTGACTATTTCTCCTCAATTGTTTTAGTTCTCTCTGGAATTTCTTAATTCCCCTTTATCGACCCATGACTGATATGTATGCACTTTTTCTCTTTTACAACCCACACTCAACTACCACTGCATGAGTATCTCAGTAATAAATTCTTTTTTCGACATAGCATGCTCCTGCAAATTTGCACTTTTGTAGCTTTTGTCTTCTACAACTTCCACAAAACCAAATTTGCAGCAAACAACGCACTTTCACTCTTACCACTACTTTGCAGCTGCTCCAAAAGCTTTCAATGCACAACACCTTTCCCTGACAGTCGCTCATTCACACAACGACAAACCATTCACCACTGCAGGTTACCTCACAGAAGGTTGAATATGTGTGGGCAACAAACAACCTAAACAACTAGTTGTAGGCTCAACACACTCAATCTACGATGGGTAAAATTCACGCCATAGGATTGGTGAGGGTTGGTCCTCTACACAACAATCACGCCCTCAACTTACCCCAAAAAAATCACCAGTCACAAAATTTAATTGACAGAGTTATACTCTGATGACCAACATAGGATTTCCTCATGCCTTTGATGTCAAAAAATTACTTTCAAATGCTCGGCTCTGGGATAGCTTTCTTGGTTTACTGAAACATCCAAAACTATTCACAACGTGAAATACAACACACAGGAGTGTGACTCTACTTTTCGACCAACTCTTCAAACATCCCTCACAGGGTGTGCAACACAATGCATGCTCACTAGAATTAGGCACACGCATCACACTGCAATTTCAAAAACATTCAATGCACAACCTACAATGCCAACAACACAAGGTTTGCAAGTTTCGTGGCCTCAAATAGGTTATGTATAAAACAATGTACATAACTTCAACGCAGATCCAAACAGATATTCTCTCCCTCAATATGTGAATGGACCCGTCGCAATTTCTGAGATATTCCACACAACAAAATGGAAAAAATAATGCTTTGGATTCAACTATGGCCACCAATGATCAGACCCTATTTGCTTCTATCACTATGACTCCTTAACTTGTGATTTTCAAATATGGTACCATATTCTCATATATGGATCAAATCATTCAGATCTCACCTACACAGAATATACATAGGTAAATTTTCACGCAATCTCAGCCACCACAATGTCCAACACCGAACTAGGGAACTCTACAGTCTCGAATTTAACTCCTTCGCCCGCTCTGGGCAGATACAAACACTAAGTCAGATCTACGGCTCTCAGTGATGGAAACACTCAGATCAAAATCATGCAAATCTTTAACAACAAAAGCTCAGACAAAACAAAATTTCACCCACTCAAAACAACCCAGATCTTATCTCTTTAATCCAGCCTTATGGCTTTGGTACCAAATTAGAAAACAGAGTTTAACACAATGGAATTCTTTTATTAATTCAGGTCTAATCCTGGTTACACCAATACATCAAAATGTGTCTTATAATATAACGATGGGAAACTCGATTGACATAACAACATGGAATATAGAGACTTTGACTCAGCTACAACTCGCTTATATTAGAACAACACCTTGTAACTCACATAGATCTGGAACATTTATTGACAACTAAAAATACAACTCTACAAACCTTTCACATTTCGAGACTCTTCCATTTCTACATTATTATAACAAAAAAACCTTTATTTGAGTTTTACATGTACTGAACAAAACCTCTCTAACACTGTTTCTGAGTTGTTTGGCCTTTGAAGCATTGTCTCCATTATGTACCATAGGTTACAAAGCCCATTTATGTCATGAGATTTGCATATATGGTGTTAATATCTCACAATTTTATGCTCCTGGATTAATTATTTAATGTGCGAGATTTAAGATAATTAAATTGACTGAGAATATGCATATCCCAATTGTATAGCAACCCATCTAATAGGTGATATTTATTTCCTTCCATGGTGGTAAAGATTGCTTTCTCCCTCAAATACTTCTATGAAATCTTCATCTTTGTCATAGTCTTCACTAAGAAGATCATGAGCGAAGGGCCTAAGTTGCATTATTACCCAACCACAACAATTTTCTTCAATAGTGATTAGGAAAACATCTTTGATAACTTGTTCATGAATTTTTTGTATACTTGATCAATAGGTGAATTTTTTTATCATGGTGAATGGGTAACTCATTGGAGTAATCTAGATGAGACCCAATATCATCCGTAGTCGCTGCCACTATAACACCAAGAGTATATCTGACAACTAGTAAACTAGATAAACCAAAAATTTATGACTTAGTAAAAGCTAAGACTCCACCAAAACTAAAGAAATTCCTCTTTGAAAACAAGGAGAGGTACCTGAATCTTGACCTTCTCCAGTTCTTTTTATAGTCTAAAAGCTTGATTGTGCTAGACATTCTTCTCAGGTTCTTATTCGATTCTTCTAGGATTTGACACTTGTTCAGGTACATGAACTACCTTATCCAAAATATTATTATCAGCAAACTTTCTTTGGAAGGATTCAGCTTGTTGCACTTCTGTTTTGTTCACTAAATTCACAGGCTGTATACCTTTGTTTGCTTGTGTTACTGAGTTCTTTTGTGGTGGAGTCACCATCGGAGAAGGAACTGAATCTTGTTGTTCAACTTCATCATCTTGTACCCTTGATATTTTTCTAGATCTCAAATCATAATTCTTATGAAACTCAGCTTGCATAAAATATGTAAATTGTCTACAATACTCATCCATCTCATCCTTATCAAAAGACACCTCTGCTTCAGCATATTCTCCTTCACATTATTCCTCTTCTTCATCTTCTCTTATGTATATAGCGGATATTTGATCTTAAACTTCTTTCTGATCATCCTCTACTAATTGTGCAGGTGCTACTTCAATGTACAGTGGTGCTTGAACTTGGTCTTGATCTCTTCTCTCCCTCTGCAAAATTTGCAGGGGTTGTTTTCTGAACTGAGGATTGAATCCTCCTCTATTTTGTTGTGCAGATCTTTGGGAATTCTTACTTTCTAACTCCATCTTTAATATCTTGTTTGACAAGTTTTTGATCACCTTTTTCATATCATCAATTATTTGGTCATGTGGTGATTCTTCCTTTGCTTTTCCCTTACCTTGAACTGACTGCTTCTCTTTAATTTTTCCAGCTGCAGTCATGTTAGCCTCAATCTCCAATGCATCAGTCTGTATTTTTTCAAGAGTTGGGGTTCTTATTTCTCTCAATGTAAAACTAAAATCAGATTCAAAATCCCCAGCAAAAAATACCTTTTCTCCACCAGGGGGGGGGCTTCATTTCTACGGGTAAACTATTGTACAATTTGTTAAATCTCTTTACAAACTCATAATTGTTTTCATCATTCTTTCTTTTAATTGCATTGAACTCTGTGAATGAGTAACCATGATCTCTCTTTTCTCCCCATCTCCGAGTAAATTGAGTTTCCAACTCATCCCAGTTATTTATTGAAGCATTTGGTAAACTTTTGAACCATTTTGTAGCCTCTCCATTTAGGGACTGCACAAATAGTCTCATCAAAACGTCCATATGTTCAACATTTAAATTCTCTGCAAAACTGCAAAACAAAGGTAAATGTTATTCTGCAGTTACTTCATCTTCTCCAGTGAAACAATTAAGTAATTTGAGGTATTCTTGAGGAATGGCATTCATTGGTTGTGTAAGATTTAAAGGTGCATATCTATTCATTAAGAAATTCGGTGCTGCCATATTGACACCTTGGTTAACTGTTCCTTGAGTGGTTGAGGTTGATGAACTTGCTATGAAAGTGAATGAAGGTGGTGAGAAGGTTGATATGGGAGTGGGTTAATGAACGATGGCAGAAGAACCAGAAGTTATATTTGGTTGAGCTTGTGTAAAGGTAAAAGAAACAAACTCAAAAGAATGTTATTCTAACTTGGGTTCTTGAAAAGGAGTGGGTGTGGAAGGAGAATATTTTTCCAAGAAAGAGAGTTCCTTGGAAATACCTTAAAATAAGGGATTATGAGAACTGCTACCAGGAGTAGACAATGTAGGATTAGGTGTTGAAGGGGTTTTTGGTCTCTCAGCCCTTTTAGAAACCAATTTTCCTGGATCTGACAAAGTAGGGACCTTCTGTTGCAAGATATATGACCTCATGTGTGGTCCTTTGAAAGCCAAAATTCTGAAAAGAATAAACAAATTCGAACATTTCCTCCTCACTGAACAACTAGAGGAAATAGAAAGAAAACCCAGGGAAATGAACTTTTCTTCTTCGCTCCCCGGAAATGGTGCCAAAAAATGTTGTATCTCAAGAAACAATCCCTTGGCTGTGATAAGGAATCCATGCTCAAGACATTTTTTTTAAAGTGTATGTCACAAAATTAAGATATCAGATGGTATTTGTTAAAAACCTTTGGAAATTAATTATTTATTACCCTTAATGATCTGATATAATGAAATACTTCACAATGTCATTATCTTTTGATATTCATTTAAATGTAAGGAAGACACCGGAAGCAAAAATTAAAATGATATGTTGAATAACAGAATCTACCACTTTAAATCTCAAAAGAAAATTTATGGAGATAAGATAGTTTGAGTGAAGGAGCGCACATTAAGGACATTTAACTCTTACTTACAAATTGTAAAAAGATACTAGCAACTACATTACTTCACCTCATTCATAGAAGAATAAACATATGATGAAACTGGAAAAACACATCAACATCAACAGGTGCAAGAAACTTGTTCTTCTTTCATTAATTTTCAGAAAATTCAGTACAAAATTTATGGTCATCCAGAGGTCCAAAACTCGAAACCCTCCTCTTTCTTTTTCATTACTTTAAATACAATGAAAAATAGTTGTAACTGCTAAAAACTACTTGTAACTATTATAACTACCTAAAATTTCATAAACTACCTATTACATGGCAATTTAACAACTTCATTACAATATGGATATTTTAAAAAGATAACTAAAACTAAAGCTTCAATCTATTTGTTGAATTTGAATTTGACTGGCTGCCACTATATTCTCCGGATTTGTTGACGTGTCTTTTTTTGACGTTGACGTGTCACTAGGTGGATTAGTCATCCATGCTCTGCACTTCTTCCATATCTTGATGCTAGTTTTGGGAGAATTGATCAATTTATGATATTCTAGCCAGAAAGTTGTGATCCTGCTAAAAGTAGGTCGTTCTGCGAACAAAGTTTTTACCATCCAAAGCAATTGAAAATGCCTCTTCAAGAAATTAAAAATTGTGGCTCCTTTCAAGATAGCGGTCTTCTCATGGGTATTATCCATTTTACTCTTCGCTAGCACTAACAGTGGCTCATAGGAATCCCATGATAAAATACTGCCTTTGAGATCCCAACATGAAGGCAATCCTGCTCTGGCCCTTTTGTCGAATATGTTGTCAAACCTGGTTACATATTGTTTAATCTTTGCCAACTTTTTCTTTGTTGACTTCCTACAAGCATTTTTTACAATCAACTTATTAATCTCTAGGGCACATAATGTCCTGTCTTTAATTTCATTTTCTTCCAACTCTTGATTTTTTTTAGAATTAATGAAATCAATGAACTTCTTTTCCCATAAGGCCCTGTTAAGAGTCTTCTGTTTATCTGCCACAACCTTTTCCTCTAAGTCTTTAATAATATTATTTTCCTCTGACACTATTATTAGGGACTCCCAAGCTGTTCTCATAGCTTCAATGATCTCATTCCATACAATGTCTTTTGCTTGGATCAGAGTTATATTTCCTTTCAATTTTTCTTTTAAACTCTTGATCTCATTATTGGCTATCTGACAATCTGATCTGTATTTATTAAATTCTCCTTCTTGAGCTTGAATTATCTTAGTCGTTGTCTCCAAGTCACTCTGAGCCTTCTTGAGATCATTTTCTGCCATCTTCAACTCTGTACTCAACTGAGATAATCTTGCTGATGGGTCATCAGTTACGGATGTCATGAGTATAGTACAAGAATGAGAATCAATTTGAGTTTGCAAGTTAAGTACAGACTCCTTTAACTTATAGATTTCCTCCTCTTTTTGTAATAACTGTTGTAAAATTTTTTCTTTCTCATTCTCAACCACTGCTACCTCTGCTGCCATTGAGTGTTCTCCAATGAGCAACTTTAATTTCTTCTTCAACACATTTATCTATGACTCAGCACTCTATAAAAAAATTTGTATAGCTAACTTATCATTAGGATTCACTCCAATCTTTAAAATAATATTTTTCAATTCTTCGTTCTGAGTTGACAGAGCCCTAGAATTGGCCTTTTACAATTTCAACTGTTTGATCACTTTTCCTAGCATCTGATTTTCCTTTTGAGCAGCTGCACTAGACTTGGTTAAATCATTAAGAATCAATTTCCCTGTCTACATATGTAAATTAAATTTATCAAGTAAAGGAATTTTCTTCACATCAACAGTCAAATTAACAGTTTTAAGACTACTTGATGACCTTACTGTCATTTCATATGGGTGAGAAAAAGAATTTTTAAACTGATCCTTTTCTAAGTTGATGGCAGTAAATAATCTAGTTTGGTTAGGAGTAATCTGATATTCTTCTTGTGCTTCCATACAAGCTTTCATCTTTTGATTCCTCTCTGCAATCTGAGAAAAAACATGCTTAACCAAAAGGACTTGATCTTGAACATCTTCATGTCTTGTAGGTGAAGCTGGTACATTTTGTTCATCTCCTAATTGAAGGAGGAAACCAGACTGAGTTCTTGGTATTTCTTCAGTCAGTCTTGCCCTCTTTTCAACTCTCTGTTCATCATCTTCAGAATCAACAATTTTTTCTTTACTTCTTTTGCTCAATTTCTTTGAGATGATGAGGCTCTGTTTGCTGGAACTAACAGAATCTACAAAAATTTTATTAGCCAATTTTTCAAGTTCAGGATTACTGTCATGAATGAAAGCAAAGTAGCCATTTTCAACCCTTCTGTTAGAAATCACCTTGTGGGGGTCATAGGCCCATTTCTCACCTAATAATAAGTGCATATCTTCCAACATATTGCTAGCTTCATTAAATGCTTGCCTTATATCTACTACAAATGGACCCATAGACATAGGCAGTTTAAACAAATGACCCTTCTTCATGGGAACAAAATGAACTTGATCTACGTTCAGACATTGTCTAATAAATTCCAATGCAAACAACCTCATAGGGAAAAAATTTGGCAATCTATAAGGTTCTATTCTTGCTCCATATAATATAATCTCTGAATTATTTTCATATACAAACCAATCCCCAAATTTACAAGCATTACTTAACTGGAGACACTCCTGAGCTTTGAGCAGGAAACATGGAGGAGGAACACCATTTAAAACCTTATAAGAAACTGGCATAAAAGAGGTAGAAAAATCAAATATCCTTCCATCATCTGGTTCATTTATTACTATATCAGTCTAGAAAAATACTAACTGTATTTTCTTATTTGCATCCCTTATATTCAATCCCAAATGTAAAAATTCCTCTACATTTTGATACAAAAATAGATAAGTGAAAAGTGAGGGGAACCTGAAGGACCCAGTGAGGGATAAGCTCATGAGTTAAGTATTAAAAACCTCTTGCCAGTAAGAGGGAATATCCAACACTACTTTAAACTGCATCATCATGGCAAACAATCCCAACACTGACCTGTCAACCTGAGCGAAACCTTCTTTTCCAAGACTCTTTAATAGAAATTGTAACACTAGCCTGACCTCTGCATCAAAATTCTCTAATCGGAATTCTTTATCATCTGCTGCAAATTTCTCCAAATTTAGCTTCAAGAAGGAGATGACCTGGTTAAACTCTTGTCCTGCAATATTATCATAGAATGCTACCAATGACTCATTAGTGAACTGAACATAAGACTCGGTCTTAGGTTAACACAGGGCTTGGCGAATTAATTGGGCTGAAACTTGAATAACATTTTCACCTAATAAATTCATCACAAATAATTTACCAGGATACAACGCAGACACTAACCAGCGCACAAATTCGGGAAAAAAATATGTTTTGGGGATGCATGCAGGGAGAACACTAGAATTAGCCATATCTGAATAGATGGGGGAATTTTCATTCAAGGTAATTTTTTGGTAAAAGGGAAAATGTTCAATGGTGCAGATGTGTCCTAAATATCTTGATCATTATCCATGAGAGGGATATGGCTAGAAGAGCTGGACAAGGAAGATTGTTTAGCCATGGAATAATGTAGGGTGGCAGACAATGGTATCCAGAAATAAGAAAATAAAATGACCAGAATGGCTTCGTGGATGGCTGAGAATTAAAGACTAATATGAGAAGAAAAGACTTGAATTATTTAAATAGGTGGCGCAGAGTTCAAACATTAATGTTGAATTAATTATTAAACGGAAAATTAACGGTACATATGACAATGACATATGAGTTGCAGCCAAATTGATGCATACGTCATTGCGAGAGCACTTAGGGATATTGTTGAGCCTTGAAATAAGTATGTATTTACTCTTGATTACTGTCCTTTTTCCTCTTCCTTATCCATCTTGTTCCATGATATAATAATATAATGAAAATATTTTTATGAAGAATGAATGAAAAATGATCCTGATACGATTTAACCATCCAAACTAATTCTCGTTGCTTTTTATGATGAAAATAACAGAAGGAACAGCAAGACTTAATCACAGGAAATAAGATGTGTTAAATGTGATCGAATCGGAAGAAAAATCAGTAAGGATTAGCACAAGAACGAACGAACTGTCCGAGGATAACATTTTGTCATGGATCCCTCAGGATCTCCTGATCCTGAGGGATCACACTTATATTTCCTTTTAGCTATAAAGGGACAGGGAGAGCTAGTTCTCAAGGGGGATGTATCTTTCACTTATGCATATTTCGTAATTGTAATACACAAAACGTAGTTCTGAACAACAAGATCGTATTGTGATGTCAATTGACTACGATGCTTAATATATAATTCGCATTTTTGTTCATTCAAATATTCTGGAGTAATTAAGCAGTATTCACCGATGGCTAAGGGCCTGGTCTCTGGTGGATCTCATTATTGTTCCCTATGTTATACTTTTCCATTTATTGCAAGTGTATTCTGCCTTTCCGCTTTGCAGTTGAAGTAATTTTGATAATTCATATTTCTGGTATTTATTTCCGTGAAGACACATTTCCAATTTATTTCCTTAAGGAATTAGTTACTAGTTAACAAAATTGGTTTTCATTATTTAAAGCATAGACAATTATTTCCAATACTTTCCTTCTGTTCAATAGTTCAGATCCAGCTGAAAGAGCTCAGTTAATGCTTCAGTGCTCTTGGTTGATTATCATTTGAATTAGTTGAATTAAGAACGAATCAAAGTTTTGGGTTATAATGCTTAGATGAATCACTTTCTTTAAAAGACTCAAGATTTATGATTGCATCTATATTAAACGATTGGCTTTAACATTACTCTTTTTATGAATAGCTTGCACATATTGTGTACACGCTTGAGATAAAAGGACTTACCCTGGTTGATAATTAATGTGAGGCAATTAGGAGTTTTTAAAGACACGTGTTAGCACCCAACATTTTGGTGCCATTCTTGGGGAGCATGTTGCCACTCTGTAAAAAGAGTAATGTATGATTGATGTTTTTTCTACTGAGGGAGAATTGGGTATTAAAAACAGAACATAAGAACCTACGTAGCGAACGAGTAAAATGCTCGCTCATCCGCCCACTTTCTAGCAGAATTGCATAAGAGTTTAAGGTAGGAATGAATGTTTGTATTTCTACATGAATGAATAAGAGGGAAAGACCTGAAAAAGAAAAAATTCCTCCTTCTAAACCTGAAAAACCTAAGGGACCGGTGACCCTTGGACGATCAACTTTTATCGACGAAATATTAAGAAAATTTGAGTCTCAGTCATCAGTAAGACCTCAAACTATTGCTGCCAGACGTCCTACTGACTTCCTTCAAGCCGCAAGATCACCATCTGTAGCTAACACTGAGATTCACAGTAAGACTAAAGGGATTGTGTTGGGTGTGGAGCCCAATTATCTTGTTTATTTTGTATCACAACGTTGGACCCCTGTACCTTAATGGGGCGGCAACGCCGCCCATAATTAAATGTTGCCTGGGGGGTCCAGGGGGGGCATTTGCGACTTTATGGAGCCCCCCCTGGCAAGGGGTTTCGGTGGAAGCGCCCCCGAAGCTAAAAACAGATGTAAAATTGCCTTGTAAAAGTATAGTAATTTCTAGTCAATTTGGGCCGCTCATTAGGCAAATGATCTAACGGTAGAAGTTATGTTTATTTTAGGGTTTTTTTCCCTAGAAGGTTGTTGATCAGCGGTTGTCATTGATGTCAACCCAAGAAGCACCAAGGGCTAACCCAATATTGCATGGGAATTTTGACCTACCAAATTAATATATTATGGGTCAATAATGCTTTTGATGGTTTCTACTTGTTGATATGTTTCCATTGATACATGGCACGCCATGTAATTCTTCACAGTTTGAGAGATATTCATGTTTGAAGTTTTTACCCCCAGTTAGTGGGCTAAAACCCCATGGGGTTGGGGCATGGGCCATTGAAAAGTCATAATTAATATTTTTTATGCTCCTAAAATCCCTCCCACGTTCACTTGTTGAAGCCCCTCTCAACCTAAGCATTTATATAAATTGTGATCCTCATTTCCTCCTTATGCAAGGGATTTCGCCATCTGAAACAGGTCATCGTGGCATTTTCGCTCTACAGTTTTTTCTACAAAGGTTCAAAAGCTTAAATTGTTATGAGGTGAAGCCAAAATTCTGAGGAAGCTTCTGTAAAAATTTCAGATCAAGGTGCACAATATGTTTGGAGATATGATTTGTGGAAGTCAGGGTTTTTGCAGGCTCCTGAAATTAATCTCAAAGAAGTGACCATGGTAAAATCATCATAACTCTCTCTCTCTCTGAGTATCAAATTGGGATTCTGTAAAAAGTGATAGATAGTGCACAAACTATAGTTTTCTCTCTATCAATTTCAGAGCCAAAGGAATAAATAATGACACGTGGCACATCGTACAAGTTCGCTCTATTGAAACAGTCCATAATTAGGGCATTGTGAGAGATTGGGTATAACTCTCTCTTTAAGAATCCAAATTGGGTCAGAACTGTGGCATTGGAAAGACAACTAATAGGACTACGACAAGACCGAAAATCGGATATTGAGGATTTGAAAGAATAGAGATACACCAGATTCAATATCGAGCTCCTAGAAGGCAAGAAAAATCTAGATCATGTGTTGTCAAGGGTTGCAAAGGACCAAACTTTCTATGGCAGAAAAGCAAAGAAAGGTGCAACATAAGGTAGCATGACAAGAGAAAAAACCAAGGTGCATAACAACAGCAATAAATTCATCATATGAAGTCTTCAAGTGGGAAGCACTGCATAGAATCATTGTAAAAGTATCATTGTACTAAGTCATTATAAATACATTATTGTAAAAATTGTACTAGTGTCTATCTGCCAAGGGTTGAAGAGGCAGTGTTGGGAGGTCTAGGATCATCATTAGGTGGTTGTGTCAAAGTTGGGGTTATGGTCTAGTATATCTTCTTCTTCTACATCATTCTATATCATTGTAAAAGTGGACCATTTTCCCTGGTACGGGAGTCCATTCTTCTTTTATTCTTCTATAGGGTGGTAGGGTGGTGCTAGGGTGAGTTGTAGCTCATTGGGTGTTGGGGCATCCGTTCAGTTGACTACTGAAGAATCTCGGGCATTGGAGCATCCATCCAGTGGGAGCCGGAGAAGAATGCTTTTCTAGATTCTAGGAGGTTGGAGCTTTATTTTCAATTGGAGTTGAATATTAAAGAATTATTAGAAAAGCATTAGGTGGTTTTTGTCCCGAAGTGGGTTTCCACCTTAAAAAATGTGTGCATTTGTGTTCCTCTTGTTTACTGCTATCATTTTACAAACACTGATAATAATTTAAGATTAACTAATGCTCTAATTGAAAGGAATACTGATTCACCCCCCCCCCCCCCTCGGCTTCCAACAAATGGTATCGTATCTTGTTCTTCCATGTTACTAACAAGCGAAGAATGGAGACATACCAAAGAATGTGGTACTCCTGTCCATTAAAAAAGTTACAGCACTCTAGAAAGTAAAGAATGAGGCCCATTCTCAAGGCATACATGGGACACCTGAAAATGGATTTACATCAACTCACAGATGAACAAGGTAAGAAGAATTTGGTAAATGATGCAAAAGAAAGAATATTATTATCATGGACTTATCAATCTACTTATCATAAGGTGTCTTGGTTTTAAAAAACTACCAAAATGTATGGGACCACTGAGAATATATACAGTGACCAAATGTCAGCAGGCAAAAGCTGATAATCTATAGAGAAAATCACAACTCGTAATGGAGAAGATTGCAACATTGCTGCCTACCTCCAATACGCTGATGAAATAACCAAATACCGAAGGATCAAGGTTTATTGATGAGAAGACTATTATATCAAGATTCTTAGAACGTTACCAGGGAGATTCAACCCAAAGGTATCGGTCTTAGAATACAGTGAAAATCTGGACAAACTTAGCAAGGAAGAATTACATGGAGTTCTTATAGCATATGAAATGAGACTTGATGAAGAAAAGGGTACTTAAAATCTAGAAACTTCGTTTGTTGCATCTAAGCAAACCAATAAGGACAAACAACCTTCAATTTAAATGACAGGCACCTACAAGTGTGAAGAAAATGGAGATGATGGAGAAGGTCTTTTAGATGAAGAATATGCTTACTTTACGAGAAAAATAAAACCTGGTAAGGGAAAATTCAAAGGTAAACTTCCATTGATATGTTTCGATTGTGGTGAGGTTTGGAATTTCGTAGCAAAATTTCTAAAAAAAAGTGATGGCAACTCAAAAGGAAAGAAAGGCTTTAAGAAATTCAACAAGCAAGGCAAAAAGAAAGGATCCAAAAGGAACTTTCTCTCTAAAGAAGATAGCTCATCATCCAATGAAGAAAGTGACAACAAAGAAGAAGCCAATGAGAAAATATTGTTTATGGCCAAGCACAATAAACAAGAAGTATCAAACAATGAAGAAGAAGGGTTGAACATAGAATAATTTTATGAGGAGGCGATCAAGCTTATAAAAGAGCTCAATGCTGAGAAGATCCGTTCCAATACTCTTGAAGAACAAGTTAAAAGTCTCAAAACTGAGGTTGAAGAAAACAAATGTATTGAAGAGTCACTTCAAAAGAAGTTGGAAGAAAGAAACCAAGAAAGGGAAGCATTAGAAGCCGAAGTAGTGTCGCCGCGTAAGGAAGTGAAGAAGGGAAAAACTATCCAAAACTATGCCAACATCTCAAGGGCATTGGAAGATTGATAATTGTGCTCTTGCTCTCAAGGCTCAAAAAAATAAATATGTGTGGTATGTTGACAACGGTTACTCAACGCATATGACTGGAGATAGAAGGAAATTTGTATCTCTGAAAGAGAAGAAGGATGGAACCATATCCTTTGGAAATGATGGATCTTCAAATGTTATAGGATCAAGTATCGTCACTCTCGAAAGAAAATATGTTATAGCCAAGAATGTTCTATTGGTAAAAAACATGAATCACAATCTGCTCAGTGTTGGACAAATGTGTGATCAAGGACACACAATGCTATTCAACTCCACAAAATGTGAAATCAGGAAAGACAGGTATGGTAAAATTGTGGCTACATAAAGTCGAGCTCCAAACGACATATATGTTTTGGATGAAGCAACTAAAGCATGTCTACTAGCTATAGAAGATGAAAGTTGGTTATGGCACAAACAAATGGGTCACATAAGCTTTGAAAATCTTGTCAGGATAAGAAAAAAGGAAGTAGTACGAGAAATGCCGAAAATCTCAAAACCTTCCAACACACTATGTGAGGCATGTCGGCATGGCAAGCAGACAAAAGTCCAATTTAAAACAAAAGAACACTTTGCATCACATCCATTGGAATTGATACATACTGATCTATGTGGTCCTATGAGAACAAAAGGCTTAGACGGAGAATTATATTTCATGTTGATGATAGATGACTATACCAGGATGACAGCCGTCAGTTTCCTAAAGAAAAAATCTGAAGCATTTGAGTGCTTTAACATCTACAAGGAGTTGGTTGAAAATGAAACTGATTTGAAAATAAAGTGTTTAAGATCAGATAATGGTGGAGAATTCACTTCCAAATTATTTCAGCAATACTGTGACGAAAATGGAATAAAAAGGCAATTTTCAACAACACGAACACCTCAACAAAATGGAGTTACTGAAAGAAAAAATAGAACTTTACAGGAAATGGGTAGAACAATGTTGAAGGACTCAAAATTGGATGAAAAATTTTGGGTTCAAGCAATTGATACGACAGTCTTCATTATCAACCGAAGTCTTCTCAGAAATAATTGCAACAAGACTCCATATGAATTATGGAAAGGAAAACCAGCTAATGTAAAATATTTCAGAATCTTCGGAAGAAAATGTTATATCAAAAGAGAAGATCGAAATTTGGGTAATTTTGAATCACATGTTTATGAAGGTATCTTTGTTGGTTATGTTTGGTCTCAATCTAGTCTCCTAAACTGAGCTCATTTAATTGTCAACCAGGATTTGTAAACTGCTGAAGTGAAGTGTACTGTATGTACCTAGGTACTTGTTTCTTAATGCGTTGTGTGTAGTGTTTTGTGATGTTTTTGGTATTTTGTAATGATTTATGATGTTTTTGGTCTTTTTGGTGGTTTTATGTTTGCAAGGGAAAATGTCTAGAAAGCTAATGGAAAGGAGCTGGCGATCAAAACAGAGTTAAGCCTAATTGATGGAATGACAAATGACAAATGCAATTGGAAACACTGAAGCAGAATCAAATCTAAACTATGACAAATTAAAAGCAAAGCTTGATAATGACTTTTAAACAAATGATTCAAAACACACACTAAACTTGAGAAATGATCACTAAGCATGCAAATTCTCTAAATAAACAGTGAAACAACTAACTTACAATGATGCAATACTTTGTCCTTGATTAGAGATTTGAAACATAATTAGAGGAAAGACATTGTTATCATCATAAGATCTTCTATTCTAGAACTAGTTCCTATCTCTATTCTGCAATTCAATTGAATGTCACAAAACCTTTACTCAAAAGTTATTGATTTCTTTTCAAAGTAGGCTTTTGAGGGAGGACTCTGTTTATGAAATGATAAGAAATTGTAGAGATACTTTAGGCCTTTTAGTGATGTTGTCTTCTGTTCATATGGTTATGGATCATTTGTAGATTTTAGAACAGGAAGATGTTTGTGAATAATGAAGGCTGTCTTGTTAATTTTAACAACTAAAGTAATCTATTGTGCAGGGGATGACAATCTGAATGGGAAGTGCAAGTGCAATGAGTTAATCTAAAAATGAACTTAAGATGCCACTAATCTAGCACAATGCTGAACTATAAGTCATCATCAAACTCGAAACAAAGTAACTGAACATGAGTTAAATGCGATTAAACTTCGGAGTATCCTAACTATGCTGACATGCATTATTCTATGAAGTTACACAATCTGTTTGTCCATCATTAATGATATTTTGGAAGAATTCCTTCTTTTGGAAGAGCTAGAACAATTCTGACTGTGTAATTGGATGCAAATGCAAATATAAAGGACTGAAAGCAAATGAAAAACTAAGATATCATATCCATATCCTACTCGTCATTATGATGTCTTTGGCAAGCGTTTAAGAGCAAGAACAGAGATGATACTTAGTACAAACACACAACTAAATCATTCATTATCACGGTCATGTCTTGAACTTCTTAAGAATTTCTTGGAAGAGTTTCTTCTTGTGGAAGAGTGATTAGAACAAGTGTAATTGTGATAGTGAACAACAAAAACTACAACTAAATCCTACAGTACTATAGCCATTCATCATTCATCATTATAATCTTTTGGAAGAATTTCTTCTTGTGGAAGAGTTAGAATGAATATAACTACAGTAGCTGATTAAAAACAACTATGAATTCAACTCCTAATCCTAAAATACTATAGTCATTTCCCCATTCATCATTATAGTCTTTTGGAAGAACGTCTTCTTGTGGAAGAGTTAGAATGAGTACGACTACAGTAGCTAATTAAAACAACTATTAATTCAAATGCAAAACGTAAAGGCAGCTAGAAGACTTATCTAATTTACGCAAAATAAATCCGTGCAGGAGGCAGGGGCCCTCTACCACCTGACGGAATTCAACTCCGAATTAAATCACGCTTTCAAAACAACACGGTCTGCTCCATTAAAGATGAAATAGTTTGAACATAACACTCTGCGTCTTCAGAAATGTAGCACAGAGTCTAAACAAAATCTAGCATCAAATCTAACATAAAATCTCTAACATAGCTCTCGGTCTCCCAAGCGTTTATAAAGCAAATGCACATAAAAATACTTGCAACAATTCAGGAACACTGTCTTTCCTTATCGGAATCACGTTAGGACTCTTTGAAGTGGCTGCGTGAAGAGGAAAAGACATCTGGACTGAGACAGTCCTAATAGAAGTATTCCTTCCTAAATGTGTTCCCCACGTTCAAAACCATACCCAGAATTCGTTTCTTCCTCCATGATGAGCAACGAACCATGTAGACATGATGTGGATCATGCCCATATGTGGTTTTTCTCAAGAGGCCACCTGGAACATACTCAAACACAGCTGCTACCTAATCGCCTACAATAGCCGAACACCGCATTCTCAAATTAGTTCCTGGCCAAAATGCTTTACAATGCAAAATCAAATTGAACAAGTCATGTAAATTATCTAGAAGTAATTTTAACTATATTCATTGATCAATTGGGTCTTAAGATAGCAATGGACATAAATGAGGTAAAATGAAGGAAGAAAAAAAAAATAAAGAAAGGCCTATAAATGCTATAATCTAAGACGAAAACAGATAGTGGAGAGAATAAATGTTACATTTGACGAAGATGGTGTTCTAGCGAGTAATGATGAGGATCTAGAATCTTTGAAACTTGAGACAGAGGCTGAAAAAGACACAGATAAAATTGTAGAACAAGAAGCAACTATCAACGAGGAAGAAGTAAACAATGATCATCAAGATATACCAAAACAACAACAAGAAGCTCCTCCAAGGAGAACAAAAGAGTGGATTCAAAATAACCATCCATAAAATCAAATCATTGGTGACATAAATGAAGGTCGACAGCTTCGTTCATCACAACAAGCTCACATTTCTTTTCTAGCAACCTTTGAGCCTAGTAGTTTTGAGGAAGCCAGCCAAAATGAACATTGGGTAGCAACTATGAATGAAGAATTGGATCAAATTGAGAAGAATAACACCTGGGAATTAGTTCCACGACCAAAAGATAAAAATGTCATTGAGACTAAATGGGTGTTCAGGAACAAATTGAATGAAGATGGGCAGGTTACCAGAAACAAAGCAAGATTGGTTTGCAAAGGCTATGCACAAGTGGAAGGAATTGATTTCGACGAAACATTTGCACCAGTTGCTAGAATGGAAGCCATCCGAATGTTTCTCACCTATGCATGTTCAAGAAAAATCAAAGTCTACCAAATGGATGTTAAGTCAACATTTCTGAATGGAGAATTAGAAGAAGTTTACATCGAACAACCTGAAGGTTTTCTACTGTCACAAAAAGAAGACTATGTCTGCAGGTTAAATATGGCTCTATATGGTCTCAAGCAGGCTCCCAGAGCATGGTATGCTCGTCTTGATGGATATCTATGTCAAAAAGGGTTCAAGAAAGGTATTGTTGATACCAATCTTTATGTACAAATAGATAAAGATAATTCAACAATCGTTGAGGTATATGTGGATGATATAATATTTGGTAGCAATGATGATCGACTAAGTAAGAAATTTTCTACAAAGATGCAAAGTGAGTTTGAGATGTATTTACTTGGTGAGCTAACATACTTCTTAGGGCTTCAAATATCTCAGCAAGAGAAAGGAATATTTATATTTCAAGCCAAGTACACCAAGGAAATCCTCAAGAAATTCAAAATGGAAGATTGCAAACCCGTCCTTACTCCGATGATAACAGGTTGCAAATTGAGCATAGACGACTCATATAAGGATGTGGATCAGAGGTTGTACAGATCTATGATTGGTATTCTTCTATACGTAACAGCCTCTCAGCTAGATGTTATGCAAGCAGTTGGACAAGTAGCAAGATTCCAAGCAACACCAAAAGAATCACATATTATTCCCGTCAAAATAATTCTTTGATATCTAAAGGGCACAAAATAATATGGCTTGTGGTATCCCAAGGGTAAAAATCTCATTATTCAAGCCTTTACAGATGCAGATTAGGCAGGAAGCGTTGATGATCGTAAGAGTACTAGTGGAGCAGCATTCTATCTAGGTGGTTGTCTCGTATCATGGTTAAGAAAAAAGCAAACTTCAATCTCGTTATCTACAACGGAAGAAAAATACATTGCAGCAGCATCATGTTGTACTCAAGTCCTTTAGATGAAACAAAATTTGCAAGATCTTCAAGTGCAATTCAATGAGCCTATTCCCATATTCTGTGACAACACTAGTGCCATTAGCATCTCTAAGAATCCTGTCATGCATTCAAAAACAAAACACATTCCGATCAAATATCATTTTTTTAGAGAACAAGTTGCTAAAAATAATATCAAACTTGAGTATGTTTGTACAAAAGAACAAATTACTAATATATTCACTAAACCTTTACCTCGTGGAGCATTTGAATATCTTCGTCAAAAGCTTGGGATTCTCTCAAGTTCTCATTATATTACAGGTCTGTAGGACAGTTGTGTATTAGCAGGAGTGGAAGTGTGTACAGGTCCGCAGGATGGTTGTGTTTTAGGGGGAGTTACCCTTTTCCATTGATGTCAAAGGGGGAGAGAATTTTGTAGGAAGAGGTGTCATGATCGTAGGGGGAGTACTTGTGTTTCCATCAATGCCAAAGGGGGAGATTGTTGATCAGCGGTTGTCATTGATGTCAACCCAAGCAGCACCAGGGGCTAACCCAATATTTCATGGGAATTTTGACCTACCAAATTAATATATTCTGGGTCAATAATTCTTTTGATGGTTTCTACTTGTCGAGATGTTTCCATTGATATATGGCACCCCATGTAATTCTTCACGGTTTGAGAGATATTCATGTTTGAAGTTTGTACCCCCAGTTAGTGGGCTAAAACCCCATGGGGTTGGGGCATGGGTCATTGAAAAGTCATAATTAATATTTTTTATGGTCCTAAAATCCCTCCCACGTTCACTTGTTGAAGCCCCTCTCAACCTAAGCATTTATATAAATTGTGATCCTCATTTCCTCCTTATGCAAGGGATTTCGCCATCTGAAACAGGTCATCGTGGAATTTTCGCTCTAACTGTTTTTATAAAAAGGTGCAAAAGTTGAAATTTTTATGAGGCGAAGCCAAAATCCTGAGGAAGCTTCTGTAAAAATTTCAGATCAAGGTGCGCAATATTTTTGGAGATATGATCTGTGGAAGTCAGGGTTTTTGCAGGCTCCTGAAATTAATCTCAAAGAAGTGACCGTGGTAAAATAGTCATAAGTCTCTCTCTGAGTGTAGGATTGGAATTCTGTAAAAATAAAAATATAGCGCACAAAATTTAGTTTTTTTCCTATCAATTTCAGAGTTGAATGAAGAAACAGTGACATGTGGCATGTCGTACAAGTTCGCTCTGCTGAAATAGTCCATAATTAGGGAATTGTGAGAGATTGGGTATAACTCTCTCTTGAAGAATCCAAATTGGGTTAGAACTATGGCATTGGAAAGATGACTCAGAGGACTACTACAAGACCAAAAATCAGATATTGAGGATTTGAAATAATAGAGATACACCAGATTCAATATCGAGCTCCTAGAAGGCAAGAAAAATCTAGATCATGGGTTGTCAAGGGTTGCAAAGGACCATACTTTCTATGGCAGCAAAGCAAAGCAAGGTGCAGCAGAAGGTAGCATGACAAGAGAAGCAACCAAGGTGCGTAACAGTAGCAATAATTTCATCATATGAAGTCTTCAAGTGGGCGGCACTGCATACAATCATTGTAAAGGTATCATTATACTAAGTCATTGTAAATACATTATTGTAAAAATTGTACTAGTGTCTATCTGCCAAGGGTTGAAGAGGTAGTGTTGGGAAGTCTAGGATCATCATTAGGTGGTTGTGTCAAAGTTGGGGTTATGGTCTAGTATATCTTCTTCTTCTACATCATTCTATATCATTGTAAAGTGGACCATTTTCCCTGGTACAGGAGTCCATTCTTCTTTTATTCTTCTATAGGGTGGTAGGGTGGTGCTAGGGTGAGTTGTAGCTCATTGGGTGTTGGGGAATCTATTTAGTTGACTACTGAATAATCTCGGGCGTTGGATCGTCCATCCAGTGGGAGCTAGAGAAGAATGATTTTCTAGATTCTAAGAAGTTGGAGCTTTATTTTCAATTGGAGTTGAATATTAAAGAATTATTAGAAATCATTAAGTGGTTTTTGTCCCGGAGTGGGTTTCCACCTTAAAAATTGTGTGCATTTTTGTTCCTCTTGTTTGCTGCTATCATTGTACAAAAACTGATAATAATTGAAGATTAACTAATGCTCTAATTGAAAGGAATATTGATTCACCCCCCCCGCTCAGTGTTTCCAACAAAGGCAACCCCTCGCTTGTATGAGGGTATTGTATTACGAATATGTATTGTATGTGTATTCTCGGAGCGAGAAATAGATAGGAAGACTATGACAGAGAAAAAAAGATATTACAGTGGATCTGTTGTAGGTTGTGTCTCTTCATTTTGCTGGATAATAGAAAGGAAGGACTGGTTGTTTGGGGTGGACGTAGCCCAAACTGGGTGAACCACATATATCTGTGTCTCTCTATTTTTATGTGTTTTGTGTGCTTGTGTTTTCCACATAGTTTATGTATTGCATTGATCTGTAATATTTAATTTTCTAACAACTGGTATCAAAGCCGAGGTCTATTTGGATGATAAACTCGCAGGAAAGAAGGGTTCCTGGTTTTAGTGGGAGCAATGGCAGAAGATGGTACGTTTAGGTTCAAGAAGTTTAACGTCCAAAAATTCTCGCTGTGGAAGATGCAGATGGAAGAATATCTGTATCAGAAAGATTTGTACCTACCATTAAGTGGAAAAACAAAGAAGTCGATGGCTATGACAGATGCAGAATGGAAGATTCTTGATAGAAAGGCACTCGGAATAATACGGTTGTGCCTCGCGGCATCGGTAGCCTTCAATATTTCGAAGGAAACAACAACAAAGGGTTTCATTAAGGCGTTGGCGAAATTATATGAAAAAACCTCGGCCTCAAACAAGGTATTTCTTATGAAACGTTTATTTAATATGAATATGTCAGAAGGTGGATCTGTTGCAGACCATTTAAATTATTTTAATACAGTTACCAGTCAATTAAGTTCTATAGGGGTAAACTTTGATTATGAAGTTAGGGCTCTTTTATTTCTGTGCTCATTGCCAGAAAGCTGGAATGGTTTAGTTATGGCCATTAGTAACTCTGTCTCTGGATCTAGTACTTTAAAATTTGATGATGTTTTCGGTGCTATCCTTAGCGAGGAAATGCAACAAAAAAGCTCTGGTGAGACATCGAGTAATGATTTGAGTGCAGATTTTAGGGGAAGAAAAATGGAAAGATGAAAGAGCTCAGGATATCATAGTAAACCAAGGAAAGGCAGATCCAAGTCTAGATTGGGGATAGTGTGCTGGAAATGAGAAAAGAAAGGGCACCTGAAGAAAGACTGTAGATATCGAAAGGGAAAATAAGGAGACACATAGCAAGAAAACAATCATGAAGCAAATGTGATAGGTGATGTGTTACAAGATGCTTTGATTCTTTCTTTCGAAAATGTCACTAATTCTTGGGTTGTAGATTCAGGGGCCTCATTCCATGCCACACCTGATAAGAAATATTTCATGACTATGTTCAAGGAGATTTTGGACAAGTCTGTTTGGGTGATGATAAACCCTGTAAAATTGTTTGAATGGGTAAGGTTCTTGTAAAATAGCATAATGGAAATAAATGGCTATTTAAGGAGGCAAGGCATGTTCCAAATCTAAAGAAAAATCTAATTTCAACAAGGAAGTTAGGTGATGAAGGTTGTGTGACAACTTTCACAGATAAAACCTGGAAGGTCACCAAAGGAGCCCTAGTAATAGCAAAAGGTGAAAAGGTTGGTACATTGTATTTATGCAATGGTATTTCTAACTCTGTTAATGCTTTAACTTCCAAAGGAGCAGATGAAGCATTATGGCATCATAGGCTCAAACACATGAGTGAGAAGGGGATGAAGATTCTTCACTCAAGAAATTTGTTACCGGGTTTAAAGAATGTTGATTTGGATTTCTGTGAGAATTGCATTTATGGAAAACAGAAGAGAGTCAGATTTCTCATAGTTGGGAAAGAAAAGAAGAGCGAAAAATTAGAGCTTGTGCATACAGATGTATGGGGACCTGCTCAGGCATCATCTCTTGGTGTCTCTTGTTATTATGTTACTTTTATTGATGATGCAACTAGAAAAATTTGGATTTATTGTATTCAGAATAAATCTGATGTATTTGATACTTTCAAGAAATGGAAAGCTTTGGTTGAGATTGAGACAAGAAAGAAGTTGAAGTGTCTCAGATCAGACAATGGAGGTGAATATTGCAGAAAATATTTTGATAGGTATTGTTCTTGGAAGAGAGTTCCAAGAACACCACAAGAAAATGGTGTGTTAGAAAGGATGAACAGAACAATCATGGAGCGTGCAAGGTGCATGAGATTGCATGCAGTTTTGCCTTTACAATTTTGGGCAGATGTTGTAGATACTTTTTTTTATCTAATAAACAGAGGGCCTTCAAGTTCCTTGGATGGAGGTATTCCAGAGGAAGCATGGACAGGTAAAAAGATAAACTACTCTTTTTTAAAGCCTTTTGGCTGTGAGGCCTTTGTCCATATTAATAAAGAAAACAGAACAAAGCTTGAAGCAAAATCAAATAAATGTACCTTTATTGGATATGGTTTTAATGATTTTGGTTATCACTTATATGATTATGAAAATCACAAAATCATTAGGAGCAGAGATGTAATATCCAATGAAAAGGTATTGTATAAGAATTAGTTGCAGGAAAAGAAAAAAGAAAAATAAAACAAAGAATACACAGTTCTTGATGAGATCACAGAAAAGGTAAAGGTGCCTGAAAATAATAATAATAAAGAGCCACAACAACACCAACCACCACAATAGCAACAGGCACCTCAAACACCTAAAAGTGGTGTTAGAAGATCTACCAGGATAAGTAGACCCCCTGAACGATACTCTCCTTCATTATATTATATATTGTTGACTGATTCTGGTGAACTTGAATGTTATGAAGAATCAATGTAGGTTGAAAGCAGGAAGAAGTGGGAGCTAGCCATGGAAGAAGAGATGGACTCCTTAATGCATAACCAGACTTGGGACTTAGTCAGGTTGCTTCCAGGTAAAACTACATTGCAGAATAAATGGGTTTACAGGCTGAAGGAAGAAGATGGAGGTAAATAGAGGTACAAAGCTAGACTTGTGGTGAATGAGTTTGCACAGAAGAAAGGTATTGATTTTGATGAAATATTTTCTCCTATTGTTAAGATGACTTCAATCAGAACTATTTTAAGTCTTGTAACAGCGGAAGATTGACATCTTGAACACTTAGATGTAAAGACAACATTTCTCCATGGATATTTGGAGGAAGAGATCTATATGGAGCAGCTGTTAGTTGGGTTTCAGAAATCCAAAGTGTTGTTGCACTTTCAACAACAGAAGTAGAGTATGTTGCTGCTACAGAGGCTAGTAAAGAAATAATTTGGTTATAAAGGTTTATGGATGAATTGGGTAAGAAGCATGATATGGGCACGTTATACAGTGATAGCCAAAGTGCCATTCATCTTGCAAAGAACTCAACATTTCATTCCAGGACTAAAAACATACAGCTCAAGTACCATTTCATACGGTCGGTATTGGAAGATGGACGGACAGGCTGGAAAAGATGCACGCGAGCCGATCTGGGTACTGTAAGGGTTACATAGCAATTTAGGCAAGAATATTCTTAGTTAGTTCAGAGTATCAAGGATGACGATGTGGAGATGAAAGCAAAAAACGAGTCCAAAATGAATTCATTGTCCGACAAATGGTAGTGGTGGAAGGTGCTGCAATTCAGTCTCAGAACTGGAAGTTGTTTGCCCAGGCGTGGGCCGTTATCTTGTTTAGTACATCTACGATCATGGACCCACACTGTTTGTAATAGGGCATGTTGCTTATAAATTGATAGACATACTTTGGGGGTCAAAAAAGGAGGGAATGGTCTGGCGGCACGTTTTGAGCCCCACACATGGCAGGGGATTTGCAGGCGGTGCCAAAAAGCTAAACGAATGTAAAAGCTCAATTTAAAAGTATAGTATTTTCTAATCAAATTGGGCCGTTCATTAGGCGGATGATCTGATGGTAGAAGTTATGTTTATTTTAGGGTTTTTTTCCCTATAAGGAAACCCCTCGCTTGTGTGAGGGTATCGTATTGCGGCTGTGTATTGTATATGTATTCTTGAAGCGAGAAACAGATAGGGAGACTGTGAGAGAGAACAGAGCATATTACCGCGGATCTGATGTAGGTTGTGTCTCTTCATTTTGTTGGATAATAAAAAGGAAGGACTAGTTGTTCGGGGTGGACGTAGCCCAAACTGGGTGAACCATGTATTTCACAAATTTTCCCTTCACAAGAAGGAAATTCTTGCAACCTCCGTGAAGGAGAAGGAGAGACAGACAATCTTGAAATTAAAATATTAGAACCTAGATATCCAAAATAAGTGACTGAACAAAGGACACCCAGTGTTCCAGATCAACGTAGTGTTGTTAGAACCATTCCAGCCTCTTGCAGACATCCTAGGAATCACTCTCCAGCTCCAGAAATCCCTGAAGAATATTTGCATATTTTTTACCAAATGACTAATAACCAGCAACCTCAAACTTCTACGTTGCAATACCCTATTTTTGACACAGATATCAATGTTCCCATGAAGGCTATCCCATTATAGAACATTCCTACCTTTCATGGACTAACTTCAGAATATCCCTATGCATTCCTTTTCGAATTTGATGTCTTATGCAGGGGTTATGACTACACTACCGACCCCAAAAAGCTGAAGCTATTCCCCTCTACTTTGAAGAGAGCAACACTGTGTTGGTTTATGGGACTTGGTGGAGGCACCATCAATGATTGGGACCAAATGAAAAAATCTTTCCTTAAAAAATACCAAGATTATTTCCAAACTAGAGAACTAAAAGATGAAAATTTTCAAATGGTAGCTAAGCCTAGCAAGACTCTGGAATAATATGTAGAGTGTTTCCAATATAATATGTGAAGATATCCTTACACAAACTGCCTGATGATTTTCTAAAAACCACAATGATCAGAGGTTTGAAAGACCAATGGGTAGAGACACTAAATATAATGGGTAAAGGTGACATTTATCAAGAAAACAATAACAATATTATAGATTTGTGCATCAAGTGTTCTAAGGGCAGTACAAGGCTGAAACCAATTGGATGCGATGCAAGCCTCAAAGACAGCAAAGCCTCAGGAGGAAGCATTATATAAAGCGAAATCAACAATCTGTTGGAGGATTTCAAGACTGATATCCTGGGGACCCTGGCGACACAATTGGATATCTTGCAAGCTAAGCAAAAGCAGGCTATAGCAGAATATAACTTGGCTATTTTCTGCCCCCATTGTAGACAAAAGCACAGTCATAAAGAATGCCCCCTCGATACGATACGAACATGTGCCATATGCACTAAAGAGAATGCCACTAAAATTTTCCCATCACTCCCAGGATTAAAAGCAGTCTTCAAGGAAGCGGAAGAAGAAGTGGAACCATTATATCTGTTGAACCAGCGTCGTCAATGGAAAACACGTCAAACAGGTAAGCCTACCGATCCATCTTCGTTCCTTCCTCCTGTTGTACCTTAAGATACAATCCCTTTGCTGTGATAAGGAATCAGTGCTTAAGACATTTATATGATTATGTCACAAATATTTATGTCTCTATTTTATTAACCCTCTAGTATTTATAATCAAACCATTAAATATCAAATATGATGAATTCTTCACAATGCTACCATTTGTTGATGTTGAATGAAGTGACTAGAAGAAAATGAAAGAAGAAGCCAAAATTGATATGTTGTTTTATACAGAAATTATCATCTCAAACCCTAGAAGAAATATTTGAAAGAAATAGTTAAAAAAAAGGAGTGCCAATTAAGGTTTTTAACTCTTACTTATAGCAGTAAAAAGAGACCTACTGCTCATAACTTTGTTTTATTCATAGATAGAAAACACAAAATGTAAACTTGAATACACTTCAACATAAACAAAATGCTAGAAACTTGATTACTCATTCATTAATCTTTGAATCTCTAAGTACAAAAATAATTGTCTGAAGGTCCAAAACTTGGAGCCTTTCCTTTCCTTGAAAATTACTTTAAATAAAGTAAAAAGCAGTTTGAAACAACTATAACCAATCCTAACTACCAAAACTACTTAAGACTTCGAAGGCTCTCTATTACACGTCTTGAAAATGTCTTATTATAATTACATTGTCTTCAAAAAGTAACATAAAATAAATATCCTAATCTATAGGAATTGCTAATGATGTGGCTTCTTTTCGTGGATCAACTGATTTGTCTTTCTTTGATGCTGATCCTTTTGGCAGGTCTATTGTCCAAGCTATGCACTTTTTCCATATTTCTACCTTCGTCCTAGATGAATGTGTTAGATTGTGATATTCCAATCTGAATGCAGTAATTCTATCATAAGACGGCCTTTCTGGGAAAAGATTATTTATCATCCATAAGAGTTGGAAATGTCTCTGCAAGAAGTTGACCATTGTCTCTCCTTTAAGCACCTAAGTCTTTTCATGCCTATTATCAACTTTGCTTTTTGTCAACACTAATAATTTCTCATAAGAATTCCATGGCAGAAGATTTCCTTTAGCTCCCCAACATGATGGCAAGCCTACTCTTGTCATTTTATCAAATGCCTTATCAAACTAACTTACTGCTTCCTTAATTTCCATCAACTTCTTCTCTGCAACCTTTCTGAGATCATTTCTGACAATCATTTTATTAATTTCTATTGCATACAACATTCTGTCCTACATGTCATTCTCTTCTAATTCCTGATCTGACTTAGAATTAATAAAATCAATGAATCTTCTGGCCCAAATGGCTCTATTAATTCCTTTTTTCTTGTCAGACATGATTGGTTCTTCACATTCTAAAATAAGGCTATTCTCTTTTGCAATTATCATCAGGAAGCACCAATTAGATTTAATTTCTGAAATGATATCAGTCCAAATGATATCTTTGGCTTGTATCAGTGAGAGATTTCCTTTCAGTCTTTCTTTGAGATTTTTAATCTCAGCTTCAACATTTTGAAAATCCATTTTGTACTTGTCAGCTTCATTTTCTATGAATTTCATCAACTTTGTTGCAGTCTCCAAACATGTTTGAGCCTTCTTTCGATCTCTTTCAGCCATCTGCAACTATGTATTTAATTGAGCAATTTGTGCTTGAGGATCTTCATCACCTGTAGGGAAAAAAAAAAGTACAATTATGATTATCAATATGATTTTGCAATGAAATTGTAGTCTGATTTATTTTGGAGAGTTCTTCATCCTTTTGCATGAGTTTCTACAATAGCTTTTCCTTTTCCTTATCTATCTATGCAACTTTTGTAGCCATTGAATGTTCTCCAGTATGTAATTTTAACTTCTTCCTTAATGTGGATATTTCTACCTTAGCACTTTGCATGAATTTCTGCATAGTCGTCTTATCACTGGGGTCTACTCCAATATTTATAACAATTTTCTTCAATTCCTCATTCTGAACTGTTAAGGCTCTTGAGTTAGCCTTCTCTAACTTCAACTGTTTAATTAATTTACCCAACATATTCTCTGCCTTTATTGCCATTGCATTAGTCTTTGTGAGGTCATTTACAATCAATTGACCTGTTTGCATATGCAAATTCATTTTATCCATCAGTGGAATTTTCTTCACATCCACAATCACATTTACAGTGTTGAAACTGTTGGAAGAACCAATTGACATATTTGTAGGATGTGATAGGGCAATTCTAAATTGATCTTTCTCAAGATCCATCACAGTCAACAATATTGTTTGATCAACAACAACTTGATGTTCACCTTGGGCCTCCATGCTGGCCTTCATCCTCTAATTTCTTTCCTCAATTTGTGAAAATAGTTGTTTGATCAAGGGAAATTGTTCATGAGAAGCTTCCTGACTCCTAGGTGAAGCAGGGGCATTTTTCTCTTCTCCCAAATGTAAAGAAAAATCAGGTGAATTAGATGTAGGTTCTTCAATAAGTTTTGTTCTCTTCTTGGCTCCCTGCTCCTCATCATCTAGATCAATAACTACTTCTTTGGTTCTTTTAGTTGTTTTCTCTGCTATGATGGGAGTTTGAATGTTTGTATCTACTGAACTCGTCACACCTTTACTTGCTATCTTCTCTTGTTCTAGCCTACTTTCATGAATGAAAGCAGAGTACCCATTCTCAATTCTTCTATTTGAAATCACACTATAAGGGTCATAAGCCCAACTTTCTCCTAGTAGCATATGCATCTCATCTAACATTCTTTTTACTTCATTAAATTCTTGCCTCATATTTACTATGAAAGGGCCTACGACCATGGGTAATTTATACATGTGTCCTTTCTTCATAAACACGAAATGAACCTGATCAACATTTAGACTTTGTCTAATGAACTCTAAAGCAAAAAGCCTCATTGGTACAAATGTTGGGAGTCTATAAGGCTCAAAACTTTCTCCATATAGCCTTATTTCAGAATATTCCTAAAAAACAAACCAATATCCATATTTGCAATTATTTCCTAAATGCATAAACTTCTGAGCTTTAGGTAAGAAACAGGGAGGAGGACTTCCATTCAATATTTTATATGCAATTGGCATGTAATATCAAGAAAAATAAAACAACCTAGCCTCATTTTTTTCCCTTCTAACTACATCTGTCCAGAATATCACTGATTTCCTTCTTTTATTTACATCCATAATATTTAGACCTAAATGCATGAATTCTTCCACATTCTGATATAAGAACAAGTATACAATCAATGAAGGAAATTTGAATGAACCTGTTAATGAAAGGCTCATCCGCTATGAATTGACTGCTTCCTGCTAATATGATGGAATATCCAGCACCATTCCTGCCTTCATCATCATGGCAAACATCCCTAGGACTAATTTATCCACTGTTTTATCATCCTCTTTACCCAAAATTTTTGCAATATTACTTAATACTGGATGAGTCTCAGCATCAAAACCCCCTAGCAAACTCTTTGCAATCTGGCTGAAACTACTTCATGTCAGGTTTCAAATAAAATATGAATTGATTAAATTCTTTCCCTGCAATATTATCATAATATTGTACCAGATAATCGTCAGAAAATTGGATGGATGAGTCTGACTCAGGATAGCAAAGGGCTTGGCGGATTAACTGGGTGGACACCTGCAGAACATTTTCTCCTTGGGAATTCATGAAAAAACACTTCCCTGGATACATGACAGACACCAACCAATAAATCAACTCAGGGAAAAGATGGGTCTTTGGAATGCATGCAGACAAAATTCCAAACTTGACCATGGCAGAATACACAGGGGAAGAATTCTCATTCAAGATAACTTGCTGGTAGAAAGGGAGGTGAATTGTAGAACACAGGGTATCCTGAATATCCCTCTCAGTATCCATGAGAGGGATATGGCTAGTTGAACCTGATAGGGATGATTGTTTGGCCATGGTTGAAAAAATCTGTAGGAATAGTTCACAGGGTGGTCAAATTTGTGCAGGTGGCGGAAATCTAAAACAGGGTGCAGCACAACAAATCACAAGCAATTTAAAAAACAGATCAAAATCTTCTTTAAATAGGTAGGCGGGTTTTAAATTTAATGCTGACAAGACGCGCCAGCAAGCCGTTGATTCTACCCGATGTGGAAGACATTTGTGACCAACTCAGCATCTTACATCACTACGAGGGCTCTCGAGGTACGGAGGAAAACTTTGGCTGGTGCCCCCGCAGTCAATCTCCCTCGTTCATATTTGTTCTCCCCGCAGTCAATCTCCGTCGTTCATATTTGTTGTCCCCGCAGTAATCCCGGTCAACTGCGGAGGCACTCATCATGGTATTTGGTGTGATAGTTCTGCCCGCGGGTTGGGCCTTTTGATAAAGACTTTAATTATTAGCGCTTTCCGCCAATCAAATAAATCAATGTTTAACATTAAATACCGAACCCACTACTATAAAGTTTAAATGTTTCAACTTTAACTCAGATATTGGCGAACATACATATTTTTTCATGCTAAAGTATAAGATTTTGATACTTTAACATATTTTCCAACAATTTCTTATTTTTATATTTTCAAATATTTGAAAAATAAAAGGATATGCATATGATCCACAACATCTGGCTCCACCTAGGGATAGTGTTTTTTGCCACGAAACACTAAGAACCTGCAGATCAGTGCCTTCACTTTGGGCATGGAGTCAAAAATTTCTTGATGAGAAATATACAGTGAGATGAAACTGAATATATACAACAATGAACTAACTTCCTTTAGTGCTGGAAATAATGTTTCAGATACTGCCCATTTACAGGAAATTATATTGCTTCTCCATCAACATCTTCTAGCATGAAAGTATTATTTGATCTGGCTTCAGAGATTTTGTAAGGACCATACCAGAAAGGATCAAATTTACCATGTTTCCATTTCTCTTCCCTCCTGGTATCCAATCTTAATACCAAATATCCAGCCTGAAACATGATTTCTTTTGCCTTTCTGTCAAAAATAGACTTCATTTTCTCCTGATAAGTGACCAAATTGTCTCTGACTTTATTTCTGCTTTCACTCAATTCTATCACCTTATTTAGTCTCCAGATCAAGGCATTAGGTTCCTCCTGATATTCTTGAAGAAAATAAATTACTGGTCTTGCTAGCTGAGTGGGAAAAAAAGCCTATGCACCATATACCAATTCATAAGGAGACTTACTAGTGGATCTTTTATTAGTCATCCTCACTGCCCATAAAGCAAAAACCAGCTTTGAATCCCAATCCCTTTGGTTTTCATTGATTGTTTTCTTCAAGATTTTCACCAATTTTTTATTAGATGATTATGCTAATCCATTTCCTTAAGGATGATATGCTGTAGAGTGGGATAATATTACATTATAAGTCTAACAAAAATTTATGAACCTGACTGAGTTGAAAACTTGAGCATTGTCTGTTACAATCTTTACTGGACATCCAAATCTGCTGAAAATATTCTCTTCTAAAAACTTCATCACAACCAAATAATTTTCATTTCTACTAGGAATTTCCTCTACCCATTTTGTAAAATAATCAGTAGCAGTTAGAATCCATTTAAACTGCCCACTTGATGGTGTATTAATCTCTCCAATGAAATATAATCCCCATTTCTTGAAGGGTTCTTCAATAAACATAGGAAGGAGAGATAAAGGAGCTAACCTTTTATTTTCTGCAAAAAATTGGCATTTTTGGAAACTTCTAACAGTTCTGTATACATCAGCAAATAAAGAGGGCCAATAAAAACCTAATTTAAGAATATTATGAGCAGTTACTTTCCAGCTGTAATGACCTCCACACAAGCATTCATGATATTCTTTAATCACCTCAACGGTTTCCTCTTCTGTCAAACATAATAGCAGCAGACCAGCAGGATATTTCCAATATAACTTAGCTTCAATTATAACATAAGGTTGAGCCTTGAGTTTCAAAGCTCTATACTTAGCTCTGTTTATTGAAGGAGGACAGAAGAAGAAACACAGATAATGAATAATATCTTTATACCAATCTGAACAGAGAAATTTATATTTGATTGCAGAATTTGTCTTAATATTATCCGTTTCTTCAGTCTCTTCATTTACAGGTGCAAGTAAACTAATTCCCAAAGCTTGGAAATTAGATTCTTTTAACAATTTGGCCAGTCCCTGTCCTTTGACTAACTTTGTTGGTTTAATATCCAGATCATATTCTTGGATTTTGGCAATCCATTTTCCTCTTTTTCCTTCTACATCACTCTATACTAGCACATCCTTTACACCAGAATTAGGCACATATGCTACTATTTGGGAATGAAGTACATAAGTTCTAAAAGCCTTTAATGATTTAACCAAAGAATATACCTGCTTCTCCAGGATATTATACTTCAGCTCAGCATCTCTGAGGACATTGCTAAAAAAGGCTACTAGTTGTTGACTTCCTTCCTCATTTTTTTGTAATAACACAGCAGCAATGGTAGAAGATGATGCAAATGAGAAGATTTGGAAAATCTTTAAGTAATCTAGACTGATCAGAACAGGAGCTTCTTGAAGAGCTTCTTTAATTTTGTTGAATGATTCTCTTGCATATTTGTCCCATTTTAATTCAACATTCTTTTTTAACATATTTTTTATTCTCTTGACAATCTTGGCATAATTTGGAACAAATCTTCTCAGAAAATTGATTTTTCCTAAAAAACTTTGGATATATTTTTTACTTCTAGGCATTGGAATTGTCTGTATAGCTTCAAACCTTGCTCGGTCAATCTTCATTCCTTGTTTTGAAACTATGTGACCCAACAACTTGCATTCTTCTAAAGCAAACAAATATTTCTTGGGATTTAATGATAATCCAAATTTTTTGCATTTCAAGAAGGCTTTCCTCAAGTGTTCTAAGTGCTCATCATCAGAACCTGAAAAAATAGTAACATCATCAAGATAAATGACTAAAAATTTATCACCCACAAAAGCAATATCCATTGCCCTTTGGAAATTTTCTCCTGCATTCATGAGGCCAAATGGCATCCTGGCATACATGAATGTTCCCCAAGGTGTGGTGAAAGAAATTTTCTTTTGATCTCCCTTCTCCACAACCACCTAATTATACCCGGAAAAACCATCAACAATAGATAACCTGAATGCTATAGTTACTTTCTGCAAAACAAAATCCATCTTTGGTAAAGGATAATTATCCTTTAGGGAAGCTCTGTTCAAATTTATGAATTCCACACATAATCTTATCTCTCCATTTTTCTTCCTAACTGGTACCAAATTGGAAACCCAATCAGAATATCTTAGTGGAACTATGATTTTTTCTTGCAAAATTTTCTTCACCTCTTTTTCAATTAGAGTCACCAATAGTGGGTTAATTTGTCTGAGTTTCTTCTTGTGTGGCTTAACCCCATCTTTTAGTGGTATTTTATGTTGAATAATATCTAGATCATAAGTTTTTAAATCTTCATATGACCATGCAAATACATCCATGAATTGTTTAAAAAGATCTACATACCTTTCTTTGTACTGCTTAGGAACTCCTCTAAACAATTTGACTATTTTAGGCTCATGTTGAGTTCCTAAATTACAGTCTTCCATTTCTCCATATTGGGATACCTTTTTTTGGTTCATTGACACATCATTAGCATCAAACAATCTCTCAAGAGGTACCAAACCTCTGGGAAAAATATTATCCACTACTACATTTGGCGGAAATTCCGACACTTGGTTCCGATGCTTTTGACCAAATGTCGGAAATTTCCCCAATTTTTTTCCATCCCGCCCGAAACCGTCGCTATACCGACGTTTATAGAAAGGTGTCGCAATACCGACACTTAGAAAAGTGTCACCATTGCGACGTTTGGAGGAAGACGTCGCACTGGCGACACTATGGCCCAACGCGTCGCTATTGCGACGACTACAAGTGCGACACAATGTCTAAGTGTCGTAATTGCGACGTTTGGAGGCCTTCGTTGCAATAGCGACGCCTTTTCCGCCGTCAGCATAACGACACTTATATGCGCGCTAAAATACAAAAACGAAACTTATATGCACGCTACATAAAAATGATTTTATTGTTTCGTATCCGTCGCAATAGCTATATTAACATCTGATATCACGCGCGCATCCGCCCTCCGCTCTTGCAGAATATCATTCGCCCTCAGCTCTTGCAGAACAGAATTTGCCCTCAGCATTCGCCCTCAGCGTTCTCCCTCAGCTCTTGCAGAACAGAATTTGCCCTCAGCATTCGCCCTCAGCTCTTGCAGAACAGAATTTGCCCTCAGCATTCGCCCTCAGCGTTCGCCCTCAGCGTTCGCCCTCAGCTCTTGTAGAACAACATTCACCCTCAGCTCTTGCAAAATGGTAAGTTCTTACTGCAGGCCCTTCCTCCTATAGTAGGGTTGACTCTATTTGGGTTTTTTTGGTCAATTCCATTGGATTGTGTTAGGCTGTAGTGTTCTCTCTAGATGTCAAGAATCAAGATTCAATACCCTATATTATCTTCATCACCCAATACAAGATTTAATTTTTTCCCAAAGAAACACTTATTAATTTGGCAGCCATTATTTCTCCCTGCTTTAAAAACCCTACATTTAAATGAAAACAAGCATTGCATTTCAACTACAAAAATATATTAGTGTTCAAATGTGCATGTGTGCTACATTAACGTCTGATATCACGCGCGCATTCGCCCTCCGCTCTTGCAGAACAGCATTCGCCCTCAGCATTCGCCCTGAGCTCTTGCAGAACAGCATTCGCCCTCAGCTCTTGCAGAACAGCATTGGCCCTCAGCTCTTGCAAAATGGTAAGTTCTTACTGCAAGCCCTTCCTCCTATAGAGGGTTGACCCTACAGCCTAACCAAATAGCTCCACTTGAGAAAACTTTTCATAATCTTGGGGCTGGATATACTGCAGAGCAAAAAATTGTAGTTATCATTCGTGCTCCAATATATTAATATACTTTTTACATTGAACTGAAGAAAGGGAAACAAGAAAATGCTAGCCATCATACAATTCTTTGACATAAGAGTTTTGAGTGACATACTTGAAAAAAAGAACTCATCCACTGATATTTATAATCATTTGAGTTATTCAAGTTAAACACAATGTCAGGAATCAAGATTCAATACCCTCTATTATCTTCATCACCCAATACAAGATTTAAATTTTTCCCAAAGAAACGCTTATTAATTTGGCAGCCATTATTTCTCCCTCCTTTAAAAACCCTACATTTAAATGAAAACAAGCATTGCATTTCAACTACAAAAATCTATTAGTGTTCAAATGTACATGTGTGCATCACTTGTGTAGGGTATTCCTTTTCCACTTTCACATTATCCAAGAATGTGTGCGGTATAGTTCATATTTTTTGTGATTTAGATTATCTTGAAAAAGGAAAGGTAAATTATTTCCCATGGAAAAAGAAGGTTTTCCCTTTTTACTACTGGAAATGATACAAAGAAGTTCCATTTATACCCGAAACTCCTATGAAACAGGAACCAAATAAAGGCCATGTCCTCAATGGACATCATTTGGCTTTGAAAATGGCCATTGCACCGTGTTGTTTCTTATATTACAACACGATAGTTTCTTAGGTCATTTCTTGTTTCTTGAGATGAAAAAAAACCAAAGAAATCGTGAAGATCCTTTTAAGAAATAAATGACCATTTCTCAATCATATCTCAACTATTTTTTATTTTATTCAGTGGTTGCTTACTTTGAGAGAAATTTGACACTTTTATAAAGAATATAACATAAAAACACAAAATGGGAAGGAATTGATGATGTAGATGACTGTTAGTTGTTGTAAATTAAGAATTGATAATACACGATGCATGTTCTGTACTACAAACTAGATTCCTTCCTGGAGTTAGGACACAGAGTATTGAATCAAAGTTGTAGTTTCTAAATTCTTGTATTGGTTCATCAATCTTGAAATTCGGACATTGCATGTCTTCATTGCTTCATGTTTGAATAATTTGCATCATATCGTACAATAGGAAATTAGGAATTATGATTATTATTACTTTATGGATATGTTAAGTTACTTTTAAGTTTGCATGGTTTAGTGTGAAATTATTCTAGTCCCCAAACACATATAATCAAGGAATTATAACGTGATTTCAAACATTAAATATCAACAAAATCGTTTAAAGGATATTGAAAGGAAAAAGGTGATGGAAGATAGAAAGTGCCTTACTTAAATTCTCTAAGGATTTTCAATAGTTGCTCCAAAAGCTTCACTTCAAGGCCCTTCAAGATCGTCTCCAACAATGTTATACCATCAGCTTCAACAATGTTGCTCCAAAAATTTCCTCAAGGTCTTCACAACAAGTTTACTAGAAGTTGCTCCAACAATATATTCAATAAGGTCTTCATTGTCAACTCGTCTCTTGTTTGGGTGCCTTAATGTGCAATGACATGTTTCCAGGACTGAATTCAATGCAAGGCATATTTGAAACTCTAACTTTGTCGTCTGGTGTCTTATTAGAAATTATTTCAGTTTTCATTTTGTGTTTTTAAGTTAGATATTGTTTTCAATTTTTTACATTTATAATTTTATTGCAATGTGGCAGACTGATGAGAGCAGTGCAGGAACAACCCAGAGACGGGATGATCGCGGAAAGAGGCCAGCGGAAGAACATGTAAAGTGCCGGCATTGCTCTATCTTCAGGTATTTTAGTTATTTACATAATTGAAATAATATTAATTTTGTTCAAATATGCAGACACCTAGCCATGGTACGCCTGATGATTCCCTCTTTGAGGAAGAGCTTTCTTCATCCCTATCTCTAGTGTTCTTGTTGCGAAAAAAGGCACGAGATGCAAGGTTGGAATTTAATAATTTGATAGACGCGCCTCAAACACCTGAAACAGAAGAGAGGATAAAAAAACGTATGAGCCAGCTAGAAAGATATCAGGTAATAATAAAAATTCAAAAGGATATTTTTTTTGTTCTGCATGAGATGAATTGTGATAGTTTGATTTTTAATTTTTACATTGACTAAACTAACAAAAAGTTCTTTTGTATGTAGCTTTTTCTGGCACTTGCTGAATCCGGTGTTGGTGGTAGTGGGACACAAGGGCAAGATATTTCCCAACAACCCTCTTGTACACCTTCTACTCCTTTAGGTGCTAGGCAAGAAACACACCCTGCCCAAGCAGACACCCATCCAACCGCTGAACGTGTTGGCAATGATGAGGCTGATATGGCCAACTACATTATTGTGTTTCCTGGAGCTACACGTGTCAGCTCCACAGGGACCATTAATGGCACGTTGTTGGTGAACGATGAGGGTGTCCCTATAAAGCATGTACAACTCCCAGGTAAATTTAATATTTTAACTATTTCATGTACTTTATCTAAAACATATTTATCATGATTTTTATTTTTAAATTAATGATAATATCTTCTTTTTCTTTTGGTTTTATTCTGTGTAGGAAACAATGAGTTCTACAGGATTCTGGAGAGCCATGCGTTGGTAATTTTGGCCCAACCATACGTACAGGGTGGAATTCCCAGAATTCCAACCTGAAAAAAGAACTTCTAGATTATCTAGAAGCCCTTTTTGGGGTCGGCACATTTGACAGAAAAGCGGTGGCTCAGGTAGCCGACAAATATTTTAAATATACCAGGGACACCTATAGGATGAAATTGCAATTTAACCCTAGATATGAGCGTCCTCTCACAGTTTCAGAGAGTGAGTGGAGAGCACTCATCCATGACGGAAAAGAGAAAAGGGCAAAGAAAGAAGGAAAAATACCAACTGGACCCACAAGGTAAATTACAACTTTAATTCAATAGCTTTAATTTTCTCTATGTCTAAAATAAAAGTGTGCTACGTCATATCTGACTTTAATCTTTTGATGCTAGGTTGCCTGACACCTCAAAGGCAACCAACGCTAGGATTGAAAAAAAGGGCCATCACAAGCTAGGCCAGGGCGGCTACTTGAAATTGGCCGCAAGAATTGTAATTAAGTAGCTAAACATATTATAATTAATTGTATCGCCTTCCAACGTTTTTGTAATCCTATCAAATATGATTAAAAATACACAGACATATGTAATGTAGGGTGATGACTTCGGAACAGAAACAACAGAGGAAGATAAAAATATCACTTTCCATTTCGGCTATCAAGCCGTAGTTGAACGTCGCATAAGCTTGGGGCAGGTCCCAAGATCCAGAATGCCTGATAAGGTAAAACATTAACCTTTCAATATGTTTGTTTTCATCCATAAATTTAATGTCTAACAACTTTGTTAAAATCAGGGGAGCAACACTACGAAACGGCACAAATAACCAATTTTGAGCCAAATCGGTAGACCTCCGTGGCGATCGTGCCACGGCGGGGACCAGGCCGACAATGCTACTATCAGTGAGGGCCGTGACGGTAATTAATTTCCACTTATAATTTTTTCTAATTATACCTTGATGGTTGTTCTTATAACGTTTTTTTTTAAATCACAGAGAATGTTTCCCTTGAGGATCTTACCACCAGAGAGGAAGACAGGGCAACGGTCCCAAAGACGACAACTGGTGCACTGGGTAAATAATCTCATTGCAATTTTTTTTATTAATATTACCGAACTAGTTCAATGATATTTACGTATTATTCATAAATATTATCATTTTTGTAGAGCGTGCCCCGTCAACGGATGAGACCGGACATTGTGACTACGCAAAGCTAGGTCGTAGACAGGCGGGTGCACCGAATTAAATAATCTCATTACTGATTTTTATTAATATTACAGTTAGTTAAATGAAATGCTAAAAGCGAAAGTAAAATTTAATATTATCGTTTTTTGTAGGCGATACCCCATCATGGATGACCAGACCTGGTGACTACGCAACTAGGTTGGCAATATTTTGGTACTTTTGGGTAAATAATCTCATTGCAATTTTTTTTTATTAATATTACCGAACTAGTTCAATGATATTTAAAAACCGACAATTAAAATTTAATATTATCTGTTTTTGTAGGCGATGCCCCGTCACTGGATGAGACCAGACATCGTGACTACGCAACTAGGTCAGCGGCGACAACTGGTGCACCAGGTAAATAATCTCATTGCAATTTTTTTTATTAATACTACCAAACTAGTTCAATGATATTTAAAAGCTGATAATTAAAATTTAATATTATTTGTTTTTGTAGGCGATGCCCCGTCACTGGATGAGACTAGACATCGTGACTACGCAACTAGGTCAGCGGCGACAACTGGTGCACCAGGTAAATAATCTCATTGCAATTTTTTTTATTAATATTACCGAACTAGTTCAATGATATTTAAAAACTGACAATTAAAATTTAATATTATTTGTTTTTGTAGGCGATGCCCCATCACTGGATGGAAGAAGAAAAATAAAATTCGATAATGTAAAATATTGTATTATTATAAGACAAACGTTACCATACTTGGAACGTTTTTTGCGTTATATAAAAAAACTCATTTATCATACTATTTTTATGTCAAGCATTAATTGCAATGTTTCCTTGTGTACTTTTTGTTGAATTGTTTTTTTATTCGTTATTGAATATTTTTTTTTATGCTCATGAAAGTAAAAAATGAAATATAGATTGGGTATTAGGGAATTGAGAGTGATGTGAGGAGGGGGGGAGGGGCCATAAGAGCTTCCACTTTCACGTGGTTGGCCCTGCTTAGTAGAGAATAATTTATTGGAGCGATTTAATCTTGGAGCAAACCACCCTCGATCCAGTGTAGCAACAAAAAAGTCACTGTTGACTTAGTTGCTACTCTTTCAGATCGTGGGAGGCTTGTTCCAAGTTCACGCGACTCCAATAAATTTTTCTTGAAACGAAGAGGAGCTTATTCGGGTATGTTTTGACATTTTCAACATATGTTCTAACATTATCATAAGAATGCATCTTAGAGTAAAAAATACTACATCAATTACTTGTATTTATTGTATAGATAATGATGGATTTTAATTGACTTGGCAGTGCAGGTACAAATCCTCTTGCATCATGAGCAATACAACTTGTCAACCAGGGTCATGTCCAGGATATTTTTGCTTGTGCGCTTGACCAGGTTCATAATGTCACATTTTGTAAGTTCCTTTACAGTTCATAATTCAATATTAAGCTTGTTCATGATTATTATCTAGGTTTTTTGTATGTGTTTTTTCATCTATTTGATTGTAAGCAACTCTGCATGTTTCCTGTTGTTCACTATGATTTCTCCCATTACCACTCTCAGGATGAATCTGACTTTATTGTTACATAGGTTACTTTATTGTTACTATGATTTCTCCATTTACGATTTCATAGGTTACATCATGTAAAGTTGTCAATCTCAAGTTGGTGATGAGCTTTAGTTCTCTAGATTTGGGGCTTTTCTGATATTTTCTCCCTCATGTCATTCCTGCATCACCTCGTTGTTTGAGCATGCCAATTTTCTACCACTTGTACCAATTGGCACATGTCAATCTCTAAGTGGTGCCACATTTCACCTATTTTCGGTGAGAGTTTAGGGTTTCTCTAACATAGCTTCAGAAATCCGATTCAGTGCCTGCTTGAATATCGTCACATAATACTCATGGTTTGGATTGATGAGCATGTTCTGAATGGTTGGTTGATTCATAAGAACCACCCATATAGTCATCTTGAGATATTTCAGAAGTTTTTTCGGGTTTCCTTTTTCACCGTTTCTAGTGGGTGGGATGGTGTGGGGTGATCCATCAATACTGGTGCTCTTGTAGTAGGGAATTTGTTTTTGGGGATATAAAGGAGCGTTTGATGTAGATATCCCATTGGATGCATTCATAGATGGGCACGAGAGGTCAAGAATTTAAATTAAAAATATGCAACCTCTAGCATGGCAACCTGAAGGCTGCGAGAGACACTGGTTAAAGATTGTTTTGTGGTGGCCTTAATATAGTTGTGATTTCTTTCTATTATCTTAATGCAAATATATAGTCCGGTCTCATTAAAATGAGGATTGTGGTTGTATTTCTCTTTGGTTGTTTCTCTCTTAATGCTCCGGAAGTTGCCAAAAGTTGCGATAGTTGTTTAGTTTGCCTGTTACAACTTAAAAGTGGTTTTTAGCAATGGGAGTCATGTTTTTTAAGGTTCATACTAATATGAAGATCTTGTAATTCTATATTCGGCATAAGAGAAGATGGCCTCTGCTTTGGGCAGTATGACAACAATTGCCACATCTACCTCATTGGGTAACAATGGAAAGGGGAAGAAGTTGGGTGCAATGTTTGATAATTATGGCAGACAATTGTCTTCTCTTTCAGTTTTTCACCCATTTCCTTTAATCACTCAAGCAAAAGAGGGACTCTGAGATTACGTGACAGAGAGAAGGTAGTTAATACAAGAGCTATGGAAAAGGAGTTGTACTTCAACAAGGATGGCTCAGTGACAAAAAAATTGCAGGTCAGAAAAAAAATTATGTTTAAAGGAAGGTCACCTGCACGTGAAACTTCACTGCGGTGGATCTTTCCTTGTCCACTTATATTCGATTTTAATGTGTTATTTTAATTTTTCATGGAGGGTTGTTATTTTAGATGTGTGCTCTGGTTTTCTTTTTAACGTTGTATTAGTTCCCCCTCTTAAATGTCTTAGATTTGGTAGGCATAATTTGAAAACTCAAAGGTGAAAGGAAACATATTTGTTACCCGGTGGTCTAAAAGGAAAGGGTTATGGCTGAGTCAAATTTTATTGTTATTGACAGTGTAATGAAATGTATCTCAATGCTATGGTTTTGGCCTTTTTATTGGTTGAATTAGAGGACCCAGTTGAAAATATTGAGGCCAAGTAGGTTGGTTTTCCTTTTTGTTGATGGTTTGGTGTATCTAATTGAATTAGTTGCCTAAGGTATTTTTGGTTGCAAACTCCTTTTCATTTTTCATACAGTATTGGCCTTGTGGAATACATTTGATTGTGTGGTCTTGTTATATCTACAACATTTGTAGTTGTTTAGTCTTATGGCCGAGGTGCACTTTTATTATGGAAATATTTGATGCAATATTGTCATTTAATCCTTACTGCAGGGTAGCATGTTGAGAAGTTTCTTGTGAAACATTTGGTATTGAAAATGACACTTGATCCTATACAGCATCATGCACTTGACTTCAAAATTCATATTCAAAGTGTGCCAGACAATTCTTGCAAAATTTCAAATATTTATGTTGTTTTAAACCATTATCTTTTCATGTATTGGATGCTGAAAATGTGAAAAAGACTTTGGTATGAAACCAACTGGTGAATAATTTCCAGCAAAACAACCACTTCCAAGACATGATTTAGAAGTAGAACATATGTACTTATGTAGCATAGAAAGATATCCTTGATGCATTGTCAATGTTTGGCTAGGGTTATTTTTGGAGAAAATAACTCCTTATTCCTAGAATAGTGATCTTCAATACAAGTAAATGCCAGAGAGAAGAGATCATCGTGTGACGCAACAAAACTGAAATTGGACCCCCAAGGAGAGCTGGTGTGTCTACAATCGCTCTGTCATCATTTTCCCTTGGTTTACCCCGTTCTTTTCCTCCAGCCTGAGTCTTAATTGACTTCTTCTTTCTTCGGGTTTATTTATCAAATTCGTAAAATTTGATAAATAAATACTATCCACAATGGTTGGACTTTAATTTATATTCCCGACTTTATATTATCTCCAATCCTTATAACCAATGTTTAACTTTCAACACTTTGTATTTATACTCCACGTTTCTTTTTAAATAAATAACTTGTAATGAACTTTCGGCTCTATATTTCACCACCCGGCCTTACAACAATCACGCTCTAGACTTATGCTAATTATCCGCCAATCGTTTAATTAAACAATTTCATTATACTCCGGCCCCACCTATATATATCAATAACCAATCAAACACTCGTATCGTACCTAGCTATCCTCCGCACACCTTAGTTAACCTTCGGGCAAGTTCAACGTGCGACCACCGTCCGATGGCCCTTCTCCAAATCAACGACTCTTGGCAATTTCGCTCGGCTTCCAACGTCGGGCTTTAACGTGCGATGGCGCGGGTTAAACGGTGGTTTTCCGAGGGTCACTTCACCACGTGTCGCTTTCCCTATGGAATCGCTCGCGAATAGGAAATATTGCCTACTTCGCAAAAGCGATGCGATATGGGCAACCCGCTTTTGTGATTCCGCTCGTGGTTTTGGTACAGGGCTTGACCACGGGTGCAAGTCTGGTTCCGCTATCCTTTTGTTTGTTAACTCATGTCCAATCCTCGGGTCAGGTTCCGAAAGCACAACAATCTTGTCTCTTTATTAAGCGGGATTTTTATATTTGACCAGTGTTCACGACCCCGGTTCTCTTGAGTCGAGCCCGCCGGACTTCAAACGGCAATAAACCATAATTCAAACCAAATTCGAGTTCCAAAATATCCTGCTGACGTCGGCCAATTTTGTGATGCGAAAACCAAATGAATTCCGCCCTAATATTTTTCGGGTTCGAAGTTGGCTGGCGTACGGAGGGAGAGTTGTGACGCGAATTTCTTATCAAATTCACCCTAATCTTTTTCGGGTCATTTTCATTGTTCCCCGCCACCCTTTTGACTTTGTAAATAAAACAAATTGCGTCTGCGTCATTTTCATTGTTCCGTGCGCTAGCCATTCTTCCATGCAACAAAATTCAAAAACCAACTGTTAACGCTTGCTGACCGTTACCTTGCTGAAGAGAATTGAAGCCGAGTATTTCAAGGTTCTTCTGTCATAACCAGCGCCTGTTTAAACACGTTTCATTTCCCGTAAACAGGTATTTATTCCAATTCCCCGCTAAGCTCTGTAAAAAATCCTGGTTTTAGTTTTAGTTCTGCACTAAGGTCTGAAAAGAAGTTCAGTTTTGTCTTTTTCGTTCCCAGAACTGCAATTATATTCCCAAAACTGGTAATTGTGCCCCTTTTCCACAAAAACCCCGAAATTCCATTTCTGAATCCATAAGAACCAGAAATGGAAGTTCCTGTAGCTCTGAATATCGTGCCCATCAATGCCCCTCACAAGGACTTGGATTATTTGCCTTTAGCTGATATGGATTTTCAAATTAAGTACTTGCGTCTCAGTGAGAATCCTCTTCGAATATTTTGCCGCTGCAGAGACAATTATTTGAATGGTTCTGACATCTTTGGACTTTGGGAATCAAATCTTCCTATGTACCTTCTCCCCTCAGTCCATATTTTTCCTGAGTTAATCCATTATTGCTACGCAAAGTATGATCCCAACCAACGAGTAGTTTTATCCCCAAGTCAAAATGTCCTTTTCCCAATAACTGCTCAGTCCATAAATGAAATGCTACAATTCCAACCTAGTCAAGCTCTCACTCCCTTGTCCATGGTTGAATTACTTGAGAAATCTACTAAGTTATCCCATGAAGAGTTAAACCGCCTATGCCAAACCTTCATGTTACCAGAGCATCAGCCTAAAAACCCTCCCCCTTATGGTTATGCTTTCTTTACTAATGAGGGTAGAGTTATTTTAGACATGATATCTTCCATAATGGGCTTCAATACTAGTGAGTATGTTGATCACTTAACCCTAGTATTGTTATCCATTTTTACCCCTGGATAGCCTCCTGCTGTCAAGTACAATTTTGCATCTTATATTGCTGACAAAATCCATGATCAGTTCATGAGATTTGAGAATGAGAGAGTATTTAAGTATTCTTCTGTCATATATCATCTCATGATTTACTTTCAGTCAGAAGATTTCCCTTTTTATGTTAAGAAACTTGATGCCAAAGGGAATCCTAGGTCAGTCATCTTTTGATGCATGCATTACCCTCCCAATTCTACGGTATCCTTGTTCTCTCCATTGGTTGTTCGACCTTTGTTAATCACCCACTAACCACCTTGCTTTGAAATTCTCTCCTCCTAGAACTAACAATGAAATCAAGAAAATCCTTCAGCTCTCAAAGCATTACAAGATAGGTGACTGGTACCTATATCAAAACTACACAGAGATCAGGATATATGGATGTGAATTATGCCCATTCAAATTGCCCAAGTATGTCCTAATGAGACTCTTTGCATTATAATATTTCAGGCAGATGAATAATTCAGATATAATTCATTTTTGCAATGCAAAGAAAAAGGTTCAACTCAGGATCAAGAGCCAATTAGGTCCCTTCATTTGTAACTCTAGGGAAGCTGGACAGGAAGCCGAAAGGATTTTAGAAGACCATCTCAGACTACAAAAGAGTTTCTATTGGGTGCCTTATGATCCAAACAACTTTATCTGTGATAGAAGAATGAAAAATAAACATTCACCATACATCCATCAAAGAATCCCAGAAATAGAACAATATGCTAATATGGATGAATGGACAGAAGGGACATTGGTTGAAAATGATAGTGAGCAGGTCAATGTTGAAAATGTAATGAAAGATCTTGAAAAAGATACTTGACCTAGAATCTTTTGGACAGGTGTAGGGATCTTCTTCAGCCAGGACTTTACAACAAAATTTGCAGGAGATTAGTACAGTAGCAGTAGAATCTAAAGGAAAAGAAAAGGAGCCCGATATACAAATAATTGAAAAATTCATAATGACAGTGCAACCAGAGACTTCTAAAGAACAAGGTCAAGGACAAATTCCTCCTACTCAGATCAGTGAGCCAGAAATTTCTATTTTACAAACTCCTCTGAATATAGAAAAGGGCAAAAAGAGAGAGGCTGAAACAACTACTCCTATTGGTGGCTCTTCTGAACAGCAAGATGTTAAAAGGCAAAAATTAACTCCCCTTCCAGAAGATGAATCATTTCAGGAAATCCCTGACAACCAGGGAAGAGAAGACAGTCAGCAAACAAATACAGGTAGTGGGACATCCACTAATTTTCAAAAACAGGGAATACAGAGGCAACAAAGTGCAGAAATATCTTCTTTCAAACCTCCAGTAAAAACTGCCTAGGACATCAAAAGAACATTCACCAATATAAAGGCCAGGAACGATCCACTTAGACTTCAAGTGTACAACCAATATTTGAAGATGGCTCCGAAAAATCAAGAAAGATTGATGTCAGCTTATGACATCCAACAGGGTAAGATCTTAATGAGCCATTTGAAGCCCAAGGTGCGGCAGCCTCAGACAGCTGCAGATTACGTTAGGACTAATTTTGAAGTCTTAGTAAAGGATATCCATCCTTTAGATCAAATTGAGCTACACAAGAAAACAAGTGAGATGATTTATTCTACTCTGACGGATAAATCAATGATGACCCATAATTTGTAGGATTCTTTGGATAATACTAATACACAGTTGCAGCTTGAAAAAGCCTCCTCCCAGACTAAGGATAATAGAATCAAAACTTTAGAGGAAATAATCATTGGTTTGGGTCATAATCCTAAAGATGTGAAAGGTATTGAAGCTTTGATCAAGAGAAAAGATGATGATATTGCAGCTCTGAGAAAACAATTAAAGTTACCGACCTCAAGACATCCACAGACTGCAGAAATCATCAAACAAAATTCTGAGGAAGAACTAATGGATTTTCTCTTAAAATTGAATGAGAAACTTACTGCAACTGAAAAAGAGCTTGAGAATGCATTAAAAGATAAGCAGGAAAATATTCTAGTATCTACAGCAGGAGTAGTGACAGGTACAGCAACAACAGGTCAGCCAGCAGAATTGTCACAGAGCAACACTGCAAATTTGAACACTGATGAATTAACAAAGTCAATGGAAGATATGAAACTTCAGGCCATAGATCTTCACAAAAAAAAGGAACAATTGGCCACTCTAGAACATAAATATGATCTTTCAAAAATGAGTGTTGCTGATAAAACAAGAGAAGTGAACAAATTAGAAAAAACAGTCAAAGCATTGGAAAAGGATCTCACATTGGAGAAACCTTTAAAAAAAATAAATGATATTCTTTGGGATAATATCATTCAATCAATAAAGGATGTTTGGTCCTCAATTCAGATAATGGATGAACAGAATAACTTAGTTAAATTGGCTCTGGATGAGATTGAGAGATCAAGACAAGAGTTGGGAAATATGCCAGAAGAGGCCAATAGACTTATACATTTTTTGAATACTCGGACTAAGAATCAACTTGCAGAAATTGGTATTCAGGACAGGACCGGAACAATTCTGGAAATAAAGAGATTTTTTACTAAAAGAACTCTGGTACAGAATTTAGAACGAAGGTGCTCGGATATGCAAGAAGAAATCATTGCCTTCAGAGAAAGATTGAATATTTTGTTAAATAGAGGATTGCCCAGTCCTATAGTTGCAGAAGATAAGCTAATGGACCTTGATAGTTATGTTGAAAAATTGGACAAATATGCTGATAATCAAGCTAGTTCTTCAACCAGTTCATCAACAGCAGCATTGCCTACATGGAAAAACCTTCATGACAGATTGGAGAATTTATTTTATCTTGAGCATGAAGTAAATCATTTGTTCCCAAATCAGCCTGATTTCTTCAGATATACTGAGGCTGATGAAACACTAAGAAAGTTGCAAAGGACCAGAGTGCCAGAAGTTCAATGGTGGAAAGAAATGATGGAACTTCTGTAAAAAATTATCCTTACATAAATTTTTGCCTATTTACCATAGTATATCATGATAAAAAGGATAAAAGGATGAAAAAAGGTCAAAGAGTATCAGAGCAGTTAAAGAGTATCAGTGAAATGAAATAATCAACATAGAACTACTAAAGAGGACAGCAACAAGCCAAGATATAGGGCCTGCCTCCAGCACATTCTTAAAAGAAGGAAACAGCACAACATCAGTTATCATTTTTCTTATCTACGAGACAATCTGTCTCTATATTGTTGTAATGACTTCATAGACTATTTTACTTCATATAATATATTAAAAACATCGTTTTTTCTCTTGTGAAAAAAAAATGATTAATGTTTATCACTCTGCCTTCAAAACTACCGATGTTGGTCTATGTTGTTGGTTTATTGATATGGTCTGATGGTCTTCCTCACATGATTAGCGTTTTTCTCTGTTCATGGATTTTGGGTACTTTAATTTGTATTTGGAACAATGGACGTCGGTATTCTATCTATTGCTTTACTATTCTACATACTGCTATTTCACTTTCTTATAGATGCCTCGGGCATATTTGGATGCTTTCTCGGATTGTCGATAATCTCCATGTGGACCGTTACTAGGTTTAATATCAAGTCCCTGTATGTGACATGGGGTATTTTTCTATCACTGTCTGGGGTGGGACTTCCACATTTCTGGATGGATATTTGGGTTCCAATCTTCAGATGTGAAAATGTAATGACTTCATGGACTGTTTTACTTCATATAATATATTCAAAACGATGTTTTTTCTCTTGTGAAAAAAAAATGATTAATGTTTATCACTCTGCCTTCAAAACTAGCGATGCTGGTCTATGTTGCTGGTTTATTGATATGGTCTGATGGTCTTTTTATATTTTGGACATATCACACTCCTCACATGATTAGCGTTTTTTCTGTTCAAGGATTTTGGGTACTTTAATTTGTATTTGGAACAATGGACGTCGGTACGTACTCTATCTGTTGCTTTACTATTCTACATACTGCTATTTCACTTTCTTATAGATGCCTCGGGCATATTTGGATGCTTTCTCAGATTATCGATAATCTCCATGTGGACCGTTACTGGGTTTTATATCATGTCCCTGTATGTGACATGGGGTATTTTTCTATCATTGTCTGGGGTGGGACTTCCACTTTTCTGGATGGATATTTGGCTTCAAATCTTCAGATGTGAAAATGTAATGACTTCATGCACTGTTTTACTACATATAATATATTCAAAACAACGTTTTTCCTCTTTTAAAGTTTCATTTTTTATTTTTTTTTTTAAATTGAACCTTCCGTCGCCATTCCGACGTCTTGTAAGCGTCGGAATTGTGACAGTTTACAGACGTCGGAAGCGCGACGTCCAAAACGTCGGACCACATTTCGTCGTAATTGTGACAGTTTACAGACGTTGGAAGAGCGACGTTCAAAACGTCGGACCACATTTCGTCGTAATTGTGACAGTTTACAGACGTCGGAAGAGCGACGATCAAAACGTCGGACCACATTTTGGCGTAATTGTGACAGTTTACAGACATCGGAAGAGCGACATTCAAAACGTCGGACCACATTTCGTCAGAAGTGCGACAGTTTATAGAGGTCGGAACTACGACGGATTAGGAGACGTCGGAAGAGTGACGCTTGTTTGGAAGCGACGGAAAAGTGTCGATACTGCGACACTTTTTAGTTGTGTCGGAACTGCGACGGTATGGTAAACGGCGGTTTTCCCTCCCTCTAACTGTCGCTCCTGCGACGACAATGTGTCGGAATAGCGACGATTTGGCCGTCGGAATTTCCGCCAAATTCTCTAGTGATCCTTCAACTGAATTATCTTATGATCACCAATTGAATGTTTCAGATTTTTAGACATATCACTTTGACCACTTTCATCAACTTCTAAATCAATTTGACTATCTTCAAAATTTCCAATCATTGTTAAAAAATGATTAATTTTCTCATCATCCTCGAAAACCTGCCAATGTTTTATATTATCAGGGATTGAAGGCCTATGACTCAATTCAATTTCATATCTCAACCTTGGATTAATTGGTGGCTTAAATGTACTGTCTGAAACTACCAATGAATCTGCCATTCTATTCTCTTCTCTTTGAATAAACTGTAAATTGAAAGCTTCAAAATAATTTTCAACTATATCCCACACCTCATTTCTATAAGACCTCAATCTTGGATGTTTAGTCTGGCAGCAATTCTTAATTTGTCTTATGATTAATTCAGAGTCACCAAAAATAGATATAGACTGAATTCCCATCTGTTTAGCTGTTTGCAAACTTAGAATCAATGCTTCATAATCAGCTACATTATTAGTAGATTCAAATTCCAATTTTAAGGAAAAAGGTAAAAAGTTACCTTTAGGAGATATAAATATGAATCCAGCTCCAATGCCCTCCTTAGAGAATGCACCATAAAAATAACACTTCCAAATTTTATTTGAACACATCTCTTTATGTACATTGGCTGAAGAGAGCTGCTTTGTGAATCTTCAGCAAATTCTGCATCTTCATGCAGCATGAAACAGGAGAGGTCCTCCTTCTCTTGACCATAAATGGGGGAATTACCTGCATATTTTTTGGTAGTAGTTTTCAAAAATCTAGTTTCTCTATATAACCTCCTTTCCTCTCCATTAAAAACAGGAATAATAGCATATGTGAAATCCAATTTCAAAACTCCTCCAAGCTTTGTCCCCCAAGATCTAGACAACAACATACCAAATCTGGCTGGAATATCTGCTACTACCACATCCATCATAATACTCTTAGCTTGAATTTGAGCTAAGGAAACAACCATATCTTTGATAAGACCTACACACTCCACCCTTTTTGAATCAAAAGAATAAAGGTCTCTATATGGTTTGGTGATTTGTAAATTTAAATCTTTCATCACAGGTAGTGGCATTAGATTATGCGATGCACCAGAATCTAGCATAATATTATGTAAAATGAAATCATGCAACAGAACTGATATATAAAAAGGTGGAACAGAAGAATCTACCTCTTCAACATGATGTCCAAAAGTAACCATAGGTTTCTCTTCTTGCAGATTCACTCTATCACCCACCTCATCAGACTGAGATAAATTAATAAACTCTGCAATTTATTTCTTATAACCAGGTGTTTTAACCATCTCAAGAAGTGGTACTTGAATCTTTACTTTTTCTAATTCTTAAGACAAATTGAAAGTTTGATTTTGTTTTGTTAAATTTTCAGGTTCTTCTTGGTTTTTATTTGAATTTTCATGTTGATCAGGAACAGTAACAATTTTCTCCAAAATATTAGGGTCATTAGATTTTACTTGAGAAGCCTTAGCTTGCTGCTTCTCTTTCTCTTTTTCTTGATTCATGGGTTGCTTCCCTTTATCTGAATTTTTAATTGGATTCTTTTGTGGTGGAGTCGCCATTGGGGTAGGTACTGCTTCTGATTCTTTTTCTTCATCATCCTGAGTTCTCAATCTCTTTTTTGACCTCAAATTATATTTTTTATGCGACTTTTCTTGCATAAAATCAGTAAAATGTTTGCAATAATCATCCATTTCTTCTTGATCAAATGATACATCAGCTTCTTTACATTCTTCTGCATATTCTTTCTCACTTTCTTCCTCTGTTTCACCATCCTCCATATACACAGCAGAAATTTTATCTTCATATTCTTTCTGATCATTATCAACAGAATGTGATGGTGTTGCCTCTATATATAAATGTGCTTGGACTTGGTCTTGATCTTTTCTTTCTCTCTGTAGAATCTGTAGGGGTTGTTTTCTGAATTGGGGATTGAAAACCCCTCTATTTTGTTGTGCAGGTTTCTTGTTATCTAATTCCATCTTTACTAATTTGTTTGAAAAAATTTTAATGACCTTAGCATGACATCTATCCTTTGATCTTGTGATGAGTCTTCTTCTTTAGCTTTTCCTTTGTCTTGAACTTTTCCAGCAGCAGTCATGTTTGCCTCAATCTCTAAGGCATCGGTTTGAATATGTTCAAGAGTGGAGGCTCTTCTTTCTCTCAAGGTAAAACTGAAATCTGATACAAATGCCCCAACAAAAACAACCCTTGCTCCAATAGGAGGAGGTTTCATTTCCACAGGAAAACCATTATACAACTTATTAAATCTTTTGATAAAATCACTCATGCTTTCATTTGATTTTTTCTTTATAGCATTAAACTCTGTTAAAGAATAACCATGGTCTCTTTTTTCGCCCCATCTCTGGATGAATTTTTTTTCTAATTCATCCCAATCATTGATTGAACCATTTTCTTTCCTCTCCGCTTAGAGACTGCACAAAAAGTCTCATTACAACATGCTCTACATTGAAATTTTTAGCAAAAGTGAAAAACAAAGGCAAGTGTTGTTCTGCAGTTATTTCATCTTCACCAGTAAATCTAGGAAGAAACTTAAGGTACTGCTGAGGCATTGCATTCATTGGTTGGGGTAGATTTAATGGTGCATATCGATTCATTAAGAAAGCAGGGGCTGTCATGTTTATGCCCTGATTTACTGCTCCTTGAGCGGGGGTAAAATGAATACCATTTGTAGGTGGGGATAAAAGGGGTGGAACAACTGATATGGGAAGGGGTATATGAACAATAGTAGAATAATTGGCAACTGAATTAGGTTGATATTCTATGAATGGAAATGATACAGACTCAAAATATAGTTCTTCTAATGTTGGTTCTTGGAAATGAATGGGTGAGAGTAAGGATTCTTTTTATGAGAGAATGAGTTTCCGGGAAATTTCCTTGGATGACAAGATATGAAAACGGATACCTGATGCAAGCAGTGTGGCATCAGGTGTAGAAAATATTTTTTTTTTTTTTTCTGGCCCTTATTTGAAACCAACTTTTCTGGATCTGACAGAATAGGGACTTTTTGCTGAGAGGTATCTAACCTCGTGTGAGTCCTCTTAGGAGCCATAATTATTTAAAATAAAGCAAAACTTAGTATTTCCTCCTCTCTGAACAACTAGAGGAAATATGAACAAAACCCAGGGAAAACTTCGAATCTTCGCTTCCTAGCAACGACGCCAATTAATGTTGTACCTTAAGAGAAAATCCCTTTGTTGTGATAAGGAATCAGTGCTTAAGACATTTATTGATTATGTCACAAATATTTATGTCTTTGTTTTATTAACCCTCTAGTATTTATAATCAAACCCTTAAATATCAAATATGATGAATGCTTCACAATGCTACCATTTGTTGATGTTGAATGAAGTGACTAGAAGAAAATGAAGGAAGAAGCCCAAACTAATACGTTGTTTTATACAGAAATTATCATCTCAAACCCTAGAAGAAATATTTGAAAGAAATAGTTAAAACAAAGGAGCGCCAATTAAAGTTTTTAACTCTTACTTACAGTAGTAAAAAGAGACCTATTGCTCATAACTTTGTTTTATTCATAGATAGAAAACACAGAATGTAAACTTGAATACACTTCAACATAAACAAAATGCTAGAAAATTGCTTACTCATTCATTAATCTTTGAATCTCTGAGTACAAAAATAATTGTCTGAAGGTCCAAAACTCGAAGCCTTTCCTTTCCTTGAAAATTACATTAAATACAGTAAAAGCAGTTTGAAATTGTTGTAACCAATCCTAACTACCAATAATACTTAAGACTTTGAAGGCTCTCTATTACATGTCTTGAAAATGTCTTATTATAATTACATCGTCTTCAGAAAGTAACATAAAATAAATATCCTAATCTATAGGAATTGCTGATGATGTGGCTTATTTTCCTGGATCAAATGATTTTTCTTTCTTTGATGCTGATCCTTTTGGCAGGTCTATTGTCCAAGCTCTGTACTTTTTCCATATTTCTACCTTCGTTCTAGATGAATGTGTCAGATTGTGATATTCCAATCTGAATGCAGTAATTTGATCATAAGACGGCCTTTCTGTGAAAAGAGTCTTTACCATCCACAAGAGTTGGAAATGTCTCTGCAAGAAGTTGACCATTGTCTCTCCTTTAAGCACCTGAGTCTTTCAATGCCTATTATCAACTTTTATTTTTGTCAACACTAATAATTTCTCATAATAATTCCATGGCAGAAGATTTCCTACAGCTCCCCAACATGATGGCAAGCCTACTCTTGTCATTTTATCAAATGCCTTATCAAACTGACTTACTGCTTCCTTAATTTCCATCAACTTCTTCTCTGCAGCCTTTCTGAGATCATTTCTAAAATCATTTTATTAATTTCTATTACATACAACATTTTGTCTTGCATGTCATTCTCTTCTAATTCATGATCTGATTTATAATTAATAAAATCAATGAATCTTCTGGCCCAAATGGCTCTATTAATTCCTTTTTGCATGTCAGGCATGATTGGTTCTTCACATTCTAAAATAAAGATTTTCTCTTTTGCAATTATCATCAGGAAGCAAGAATAAGATTTCATTTCTGAAATGATATCATTCAAAATGATATCTTTGGCTTGTATCAGTGAGAGATTTCCTTTCAGTCTTTCTTTGAGATTTTTAATCTCAGCTTCAGCATTTTGGAAATCCATTCTGTACTTGTCAGCTTCATTTTCTATGACTTTCATCAACTTTGTTGTAGTCTCCAGATCTGTTTGAGGCTTCTTTCGATCTCTTTCAGCCATCTGCAACTCAGTATTTAATTGAACAATTTGTGCTTGAGGATCTTCATCACCTATAGGAAAAAAAAAAGTACAATTATGATTATCAATATGATTTTGCAAATAAATTGCAGTCTGCTTTATTTTGGAGAGTTCTTCATCCTTCTACATGAGTTTCTGCAACAAATTTTCCTTTTCCTTCTCTACCTCTGCAACTTCTGTAGCCATTGAATGTTCTCCAGTAGGTAAATTTAACTTATTCCTTAATGTGGATATTTCTACCTCAGCACTGTGCATGAATTTCTGCACAACAGTCTTATCACTAGGGTCTACTCCAATCTTTATAATAATTTTCTTCAGTTCCTCATTTTGAACTGTTAAGGCTCTTGAGTTAGCCTTCTCTAACTTCAACTATTTAATTACTTTACCCAACATATTATCTGCCTTTATTTCCATTGCATTAGTCTTTGTGAGGTCATTTACAATCAATTGACCTGTTTGCATATGCAAATTCATTTTATCCATTAGTGGAATTTTCTTCACATCCACAGTCACATTTATAGTGTTGAAATTGTTGGAAGAACCAATTGACATATTTGTAGGATGTGACAGGGCAATTCTAAATTGATATTTCTCAAGATCCATCACAGTCAACAATCTTGTTTGATCAGCAGCAACTTGATGTTTAGCTTAGGCCTCCATGCTGGCCTTCATCCTCTGATTTCTTTCCTCAATTTGTGAAAATATCTGTTTGATCAAGGGAACTTGTTCATGAGAAGCTTCCTGACTCCTAGGTGAAGCAGGGGCATTTTTCTCTTCTCCCAAATGTAAATAAAAACCAGGTGAATTAGATGTAGGTTCTTCAGTAAGTTTTGTTCTCTTCTTGGCTCCCTGCTCCTCATCATCTAGATCAATAACTACTTCTTTGGTTCTTTTATTTGTTTTCTCTTTGCTATGATTGGAGTTTGAATGTTTGCATCTACTAAACTCATCACACCTTTACTTTCTATCTTCTCTTGTTCTGGCCTACTTTCATGAATGAAAGCAAAGTACCCATTCTCAATTATTCTATATGAAATCACACTATAAGGGTCATAAGCCCAACTTTCTCCTAGTAGCATATGCATCTCATCTAACATTCTTGTTACTTCATCAAATTCCTGCCTCATATTTACTATGAAAGGGCCTATAACCATAGGTAATTTATACATGTGTCCTTTCTTCATAGGCACAAAATGAACCTGATCAACATTTAGACTCTGTCTAATGAACTCTAAAGCAAAAAGCCTCATTGGTACAAATGTTGGGAGTCTATAAGGCTCAACACTTGCTCCATATAGCCTTATTTCAGAATATTCCTAAAAAACAAACCAATCTCCATATTTGAAATTATTTCCTAAATGCAGAAAATCCTGAGCTTTAGGTAATAAACAGGGAGGAGGACTTCCATTCAATATTTTATATGCAATTGGCATGTAATAGCTAGCAAAATAAAACAACCCAGCCTCATTTTTCTCCTTCTAACTACATCTGTCCAGAATATCACTGATTGCCTTCTTTTATTTACATTCATAATATTTATACCTAAATGCATGAATTCTTCCACATTCTGATATAAGAACAAGTATACAATCAATGAAGGAAATTTGAATGAACCTATTAATGAAAAGCTCATCGGTTATGAATTGACTGCTTCCTGCCAATATGATGGAAAATCCAGCACCATTCCTGGCTTCATCATCATGGAAAACATCCCTAGGACTGATTTATCCACTGTTTTATCATCCTCTTTAGCCAGAATTTTTGCAATATTACTTAATATTGGACGAGTCTCAGCGTCAAAAACCCCCATAGAAAACTCTTTGCAATCTAGTTGAAACTGCTTCATGTCAGGTTTCAAATAAAATATGAATTGATTAATTTCGTCCCCTGCAATATTATCATAATATTGTACCATAGAATCATCAGAAAATTGGATGGATGAGTCTGACTCAGGATAGAAAAGGGCTTGGCGGATTAACTGGGTGGACACCTGCAGAACGTTCTCTCCTTAGGAATTCATGACAAAACACCTCCCTAGATACATGACAGACACCAACCAATAGATAAACTCAAGGAAAAGATGGGTCTTTGGAATGCATGTAGACAAAATTCGAGACTTGACCATGGCAGAATACACAGGGGAAGCATTCTCATTCAATATAACTTACTGGTATAAAGAGAGGTGAATTGTAGAACACAGGGTATCCTGAATATCTCTCTCAGTATCCATGAGAGGGATATGGCTATCTGAACCTGATAGGGATGATCGTTTGGCCATGGTTGAAAAAATTTGCAGGAATAGTTCACAGGGTGGTCAAATTTGTGCAGGTGGCGAAAAGCTAAAAAAGGGTGCAGCGCAACAAATCACAAGTAATTTGAAAAATAGATAAAAATATTCTTTAAATAGGTGGCGCGGGTTTTAAATTTAATGCTGACAAGATGCGCCAACAATCCGTTGATTCTACCTGACGTGGAAGACAGTTGTGACCAACTCAGCGCCTTACGTCACTGCAGGGGCTCTCGAGGTACGGAGGAAAACTTTGACTGGTGCCCCCGCAGTCAATCTCCATCGTTCATCTCTGTTGTCCCCGCAGTCAACCCGGTCAACTGCAGAGGCACTCATCATGGTATCTGGTGCGCTAATTGTGCCCACGGGTTGGGCCTTTTTATAAAGACTTTAATTATCAGCACTTTCCGCCAATCAAATCAATCAATGTTTAACATTAAATACGGAACCCACTACTATAAAGTTTAAATGTTTAAACTTTAACTCAGATATTGGCGAACATACATATTTTTTCATGCTAAAGTATAATATTTTGATACTTTAACATATTTTCCAACAATTTCTTAGTTTTATATTTGAAAAATATTTGAAAAATAAAAGGATATGCATATGATCCACAACACCTCCCTCGCAATATAATTCTCAGCAATATCAGGGGCATCATGGCAGAATCAGCCACATTTTTTTCCACCTCGAGCATTTTTTATGCCACCATGGCCCAATCAGTCAAATGAAAATAATAATAATTGGCCAAATTCCCCTTACACCGCCACTATTCTGGAAAAACAACCCTTATTCCTCCCAATGGTCCCCTTCCACCTCACAAAACCAAAACTGGCAATCAAATTGGCAAATATCTACAAACCAGCCTATGGGGACAGTTCCTCTGCCTCAACCAACTTTACCATCACCGTACACGTTGCAGCAGAATCCTCAATCTAATATACGACCGCAACTTCCAGCTCAACCCAACCCAAATCCTAACAACAGACTAGTTCAGTCAATACAAATCATTGAGGTTCTGGACCCTGAAGATGAGTTGAAAGAATGTAACGAACTTAAGTTGATATCTGGACGCATAATCACTCTAGATAAGGATAAAGATTTGCAACCTGAAGAACTGCACACAAATAATCCTCTAACTGTAGATGATCAACAAATAAAACAAGGGGAAGATGCAGCCAGACAAAAAAATCCTGAAAAAATCATAACCACTTCCCCCCCATTCCCAGAAATATTGCTGATACCACGCCCGATTGAATATCCTAACTTTGATCTTCTAGGTGAAATTAAGAACAATTGTATAAAAATTCCCCTCCTCCAGGCTATCCAAGATATTCCAATATAAATAATTGTGTATAAAGAAGGTTGTGAGGAAAACAAAAACAACCCCTGCTGTCCATGTTGTCGGGACTTTGTCTGATTTATTACTAGGAAAAAAGACTCCTGTAAAATATGAGGATCTCGAAAACCCCATGGTCACAATCCAGATAAATGGCCATTATTTTCCCAATGCTTTAGTTGACTTAGGGGTAGCCATTAATATTCTCACAACTACAACTTGCAACATTCTTGGCATCACAGCCTTGGAACCAACAACTACCTTACTAGAACTAGCTGATCGCTCAGTCATTAGACTAGAAGAAACATTACAAGATGTGATGGTCTCTTTAGACACTTGGGAATACCCGACGGATTTTTTGATTATTAACCCTAGGAACCAACTAGATGGACATCCTTTAATTTATGAAGGCCTTGGCTAGCGACTGTTGATGCTTATATCAGATGTCGGACAGGAAGTATGACAATAACTAGGGGGAATGATGTGAAAAATTTAGCTTTATACCCTCCTGCTCAGCCAAGATTGACTATTATGAAAACCAGAAAGAAACCCGCAACATACTTAACAGAAAATATTCGGTCACCATTGACTGTGGTAGATGCCCTTGAATTCAAAAACCAAATTGAAGACGATGTCATTAATACTTTTATCAATCATCCTACCACAGTATCAAGTTCGAAATGACACATGATTAAAGTAATCCTTGATAATTAAATCGAAGAAGATCCCCTGAGAGATATCAATGACCAAACAATACCAACAACCACTGTTTATAATAGCAAACCTATCAAAATTGAGCCAGGGAAGATCCTGAACATTAACAGTAATCTAAGTGATGGCTAGCATCAGAAACTTATTCAAGTCCTTAAGAAAAATAAAGGAGCTTTCGCTTGGGACTACTCAGATATGAAAGGGATTGACCCTCAGTTATGCATGCATCACATCTACACTGAAAAGGATGCAAGAACCATTCGACAACCTAAGCATAGATTAAATTCTCACCTAATAGATATTGTTAAAGAAGAACTTCAAAAACTGTTAAATGTGAATTTTATCTATCCTATATCTGAGAGTAAATGGGTTTCTCCATTAGTTGTGGTTCCAAAAAAGAATGGGAAATGGCGAATATGCGTTGACTATAGAGAACTCAACAAGGCAACGCATTTGCCCCTTCAATTTATTGATCAGGTCCTAGATACACTAGTAGGGAAGAAATTTTTTTCTTTCCTGGATGGCTTCAGTGGCTACAACCAAATTCAGATTTCCCCTGAAAATCAGGATAAGACTACCTTTACCTATCTGTGGGGAACATTCGCTTACAGGGTATTACCTTTTGGATTGTGCAACACACTTGCCATATTCCAAAGAGCCAGACTCTGTATTTTTGTAGACTTGATAAATGAAGGATTGGAAGTATACATGGATGATTTCACACCCTATGGATATGACTTCGAGCAAGCATTACAGACATTGGAAAAAGTTTTGGAACGGTGTATTGCTACCAGCCTATGTTTAAGTCACGAAAAGTGCCATATGATGATGACAGAAGGCCTTATCTTGGGTCTTTACATTTCATCAGCTGGAATTCAGGTAGATCCGGAAAAAAAAACAGGTAATTCTCTTACTAGATACTCCCTGCACTCAAACAGAGGTACGTAGTTTTCTAGGATTTGCTGGATATTATCATAGATTTATCAAGAATTTTTCACAGATTGCTGCACCATTATATGCCTTAACAGGAAATAGTGATTTCATATGGACTGAAAAATGTGACACTGCCTTTACAGATTTAAAACGGCTAGTATCAACAACACCAGTATTACGAGGCCCGAACTGGGATATACCATTCCAGATTTCATCAAATGCATCAGACACAGGCATTGGAGAAGTTCTTGGCCAAGAAGAAGACAAGAAACCCTACGCTATATATTACATTAGCAAAAACTTAACCCCTGCTGAATTGAATTACACAGTAACAGAGAAGGAGTTTTTAGTTTTTATTTATGCTATTAACAAATTCAGACACTATATAACTGGATACCCTGTAATTCTGTATACGGATTACTCTGCTATCAAATACTTAGCTAATAAACCTGTTACGAATGGAAGAGTGACACGTTGGTTGTTACTTTTGCAGGAATTTGATATAACTATAAGGGATCGACCAGGGAAGGAAAACCTTGTGGCAGATTTCCTCTCCCGAGTATCAAGAACAAATGACGCAATAGTAGTAGAGGATCAGTTTCCGGATGAACACCTGTTTGATGTAACCGTGAAAACGCCATGGTACACAGATATGGCGAATTTTTTAGTAGTGGGAAAACTACCTAAAAGCTGACGCCAGAGAAAGGAAATCAATAGTACAGCGTAGCACTCGGTTCTCCTGGATTGGAGGATACCCTTTTCACACAGGGGTCGATATGCACATCTACAGGTGTATTAGGGAAGACGAAATTTATGATATCTTAAAATCCTGCCACGATGGACCTTGCGGTGGACATTTTGCAAACCACATAATTGGACATAAAATTTTACAAATGGGCTACTACTGGCCCACTATTGTTAAGAATGTTAAGAAATTTTTTCAGGTCTGCGATAGTTGTCAAAGGATGGGATGCCCTGGCCAATCTGATGAGATGCCTCTGCATCCACAACTGGTCATAGAACCTTTTGAGCATTGGGCATTAGATTTTGTTGGGCCAATCAACCCATCATCCAACCAGAAATCATATATATTGGTTGCAACATAATACATAACTAAGTGGGTAGAAGCAGTAGCATTACCAAGAGCCACAAAAGAAACAGTGATAAACTTTCTTTTCGAAATTTTTGTACGATATGGGTTACCCAGATTAGTAATCATTGATGAAGGGCCACAATTTGTAGGCCACAAGATCACTGCTACACTAAATAATCATGTTATTCACAGTATTACATCTCCATACCACCCGCAAGCGAACGGGCAGATAGAAAGCACCAACAAAGTAATTGAAGCTATTCTAACGAAGACAGTCTCATCGCACAGATGAGACTTGGCTACTCGACTGCCAGAAGACTTGTGGGAATATCGCACAACTTGGAGGAATACTACTGGATACTCCCCATATCAGCTGGTATTTTGTAAGGAACCTATTTTTCCCATAGAGTTTGAGATACAAACACTAAGGACAGCCCAGGAAGTGGGACTGGATTTAACTGAAGCCTATATTAATAGATTACAACAAAAAGATGAATTAGAAGAAATCCAGCTTTTGGCTCTGCAACATACTGCACTTATTCAACAACAAAGAGCCAAATGGCATGATTCTCTGATTAAGAAAAATACATTTCATGAGGGTGACTGGGCACTTCTCTACGATTCCAAGTTTCAAGACTTCCCTGGTAAATTATAGACTAGGTGGTTAGGTCCCTATGAAATAAAGGAAGTACATGACAATGACACTCTTACATTGGCCACCATTGATGGGTTTGATTTTTCCTTTAAAGCAAATGGGCATCGGGTGTGCCTCTACCAAAGACCACTCATAAGAGAATATTTTTGTCAACAGATACGCAAGGACTCCACCATGCAAGTTTTAGCTGCAAAAGATAATCCTTCGGCAGCTTCATCTTTGTAAAAATTCATTTCTTTTTCTTAAAAAAAAAAATAGGGTTGCTGATTCAATTTGTTTTTTCTCTGCCTATTTTGCTGTTCCATCTTCAGAACAACACTTTTTGGTTTTTCTGTTCCATCTTCAGAACAACACTTTTTGATTTTGTTGTTCCATCTTCGGAAAAACACTTTTTTATTTTTTTGTTCCATCATCAGAACAACACTTTTTGATTTTTTTGTTCCATCTTCGGAACAACACTTTTTGATTTTGTTGTTTCATCTTCGGAACAACACTTTTTGATTTTGTTGTTCCATCTTCGGAATAGCACTTTTTGCTTTTTTTTGTTCCATCTTCGGAAAAATGCTTTTTTATTTTGCTATTCCATCTTCGGAACAACACTTTTTGATTTTGTTGTTCCATCTTCAGAACAACACTTTTGGTTTTGTTGTTGCATCTTCAGAACAACACTTTTTGGTTTTTTTGTTCCATCTTCAGAACAACACTTTTTGGTTTTGTTGTTCCATCTTCGGAAAAAAATTTTTGGTTTTGCAGTTCCATCTTCGGAACAACACTTTTTGATTTTGATGTTCCATCTTTGGAACAACACTTTTTGATTTTGCTGTTCCATATTTGGAACAACATTCTCTTTTGTTTTTTTTTTGTTGTTGTTCCAGCACTCTTATTTCTTGTACAATTTTTGTGTGTTCTGAATAGCACCTTTTTATATATTTCACAAACACCTATTTTCCTCTTATGGACTTATTCCTAGCTCATTTCAGCCTTATTTCTTTTATGGCCTGAAGTACATTACCTTCATGCGGATAAGAATTATGGATTTTATTAAAGCAGGTAAATATTTTTAACATTATGATCTTTGACAAAGACAACTTCTTGATGATAGACTTAAAACAATTGACAGAGACACAATTATTTATATTTCACTTTATTGTACTGATTTCTACTGTATATGATACTGATTGATCATCTTTACCATGTTGGTTCTACTCTTCCTGGTTATAATTCTCTCTATCTATTATCAACGGGATTATGGGTATAATTTTTCTTGTTATTGACATGCTTCAACTTCTTACACCATCCCTACTCTTAAGGAGTACTGAGCCTCCCTGTATTTATCATAAAAATATGTAATGACAACTAAATTTTATCTACAGATAGAGGATAGGGGGTCTCATTAAGAGCCAACCTACCATGTTCATAAGGATGTAGCAATGTGAAATTCTCACTATGACCACCACACCAAGGTTATGATCCATTAGATGGCTAAAACATCCCTGGAATAGGAGGTATCATCACGATCCAGCCTGCTCACTTTTGCTACTTCCCAGTGAATGGCAGTATGGTTATCTAGTTACCACGCCAGCACACTAGTCTCTTCTGTAGAAACAACAATGAAAATTTTCAATTATAAATTTAGGATCCTATCTCACATGGGTTAAAAAGCAACTCTGTTGAGGCTATGGATGTCTGGTGGCAGAAAAAGCTCTACTTATGGTATTGAAGTTCTATTTCCTCAATCAATCATTCTTATAATACCCTCTTCCCATTTATCTTTTTATCTGAGAGATTATTTCCTCTAAACACTTCCCTACTTTGAACCTTTATGCATGCATTCATGTTTTTTTTACTCAATCATATCATGTACAGCAGGAATATTGTCAGCAAAGCTTCCTTTTGTACATATTGTTGTCCTCTTTCCTTATCACATAACTTATCATCAACCAAAGTGTCTTGTCTCTTGTCATTTACTATGTTTATACACCACGCTTTTACTCTATCCATCTCTCTTATTGTCCTGTCATTTATTCACGTACTATGTTCCATTTACTATTGTACCCTTCATCCTTATATCCTGTCCTCGGAGCAGCCATTCCCCGTCTATTCAGTCGTAGGTGACCTCTCATTTCAAAGGGGGAGATAATTTCCATTACACTCGTGCATGCGTTGTCATTATTTCATTGACTGATAAGATATTCCATGATCACGCGGCATGCAGAAATTCAATAACACAATTAATATCAACTGCACTTAGCCATTACAACAACTTGTTGTTCTATCACTCTAAGCGTTGCTGTGTTTTTTTAGTATTGCTGTGTTTTTTCAGTATTGCCGCATTTTTCCATTACACTCATCCTTTGTAATAGTAGGAATAATTCAAGCATTATGGGTGGTAAGGCAGTGCACCACGAACCTTTAGTGTTATAGGTATCCGACAGAGCCAGGGAAATTCTGATCTGTGTAGGGTGGACATCCTATCTCACAAGATTTCAGACCTCGAATGAGGAAATTGCTATTGAATTTCTACAGCATCTACAGAATGGGGAATCCATGGTGAAAGGGAGAAGAATTACAGTCATAGACGTTATAATAGCCGAGATGTGGTAATACCACGACAACTTAAACTATTAGTTGTCTTAAAACAAAAACTCATTGTTAATCTGCCATCTCTTTTGAATTCTTTATTGCATGATACTGCTATTAGAATAAGACGAGCCAGACACCCTGAAGCTGTAATAAGTCACCATGGATTTATTAGATTAATCATCAGTCATAGCCTGGTTCAATACAACTTAACTTGGGATAGTTTCATGACGACCCTAGAGAGCATGCAAAACCCTGTAATCCAACACCCCGCAATTGCGAAGACAAGCCAGTAGAACCCTGCCTCAAAAAGAAAAAGGACTGCCCATTCAAAGGTTGAACCCCGTAACGCAGGAGGTCTGTAAGAATTGAACTAGCCCAAAGGATGTATGCAAATATTTGGGATGAAAGCAACCAACCTACAGAGGCAGCCAGTCCAGTTAGGATAAGAGAATTTGAATCCGAAGAAGAGCCACCCGGTTCAGAAGAAGAACCCGAAGAAGAGCCCGAAGAAGAGGCTAAATTAGAATTAGAACCTGAAGAAGAGGCACCCATTTCATAAGAAGAGCCCAAAGAAGAGGACAATTTAGAACAAGAACAAGAACATAATTATAATAATGAACTCGAAATTGAAGCAGAACCAGATTTCGAGACAGGGATGGCTGAGATCCTGGAAAATCTTAATGTATATATGCAACCTGGAGGACCACTTGGTCTTAGCACAATGGAAACACAAGTCCCAGATAATTCTGGGCATATCTAAACACTGCCATCTCCAGAGGCTGCGGACACAGAAATTGTTCAGGAATCCAACAACCAATTTGGTGACATGATTCCATTGGAATACAACCATGAGGACCAGCAAAAGTCTACAGACATATAAGTTAGTCACCAGTCGGACAATCAGTCAAGTGATACGGTTCTTTTGGAACACAATCCTAATGACCAACAAGTAGCTCTAGAAACCATTGATAAATCTGTTAGTGGATCAGACACTCCTCAAAAGAGCAAAGTAGCTAGAGAAAACTTAAGAAGCTGCAACAAAAATACCAAAAGCTCTAGAAGACAGTCAGAAGGCTACGACAAGAAGTTAAAAACTGTAAAACTCATAACACTGCTCTTGAGGTAACTTCTGTAGCTACACAAACAAGAATATGCGAGAATAATCAATAGGAATTCAAACCGAACTCGCTCCCACTCGAACAATAGCCACCCAGGTTAATTTGCATGAAAACTTGGTAAATACAGCTATTCAAATGGAGGGTTGGTCCTCCCACAATAAGGAAATAAAAACTGAAGAGGTATTCTCTCGCAACATCGGCACTCAGACAGAAGGGCAATCCAAGGACTTCTTGTCAAGGAATGACCCTATTATTTTTAAACTTTGAGAAGAAATGATGCAAGCCCAACTTTCTTTATAGCAATATCAACAGCAGATAGTTTCCCTGCAACAATACCAGAAGTTACAAAAACAATTGAGGGAATTAGCCCTAGCAGAGAATGAGGCTTTTGATAAGGCTAGATAGGAAGAAGAAAAACTGAAGAAGATAAAAAATAAGCTGAACAACGTCAGGGATCAGTTGGAAACCATTTGTTCATTATATTCAGATATCTTGACTTGTCGATCTCCTGCTATGAACTATGTCTTGTTTTTATTAGAACGATATTTATTGTTAAAAATCAAAGCTGTTAGAGCCGGCAAGCCAATTGAACTGAAGACGATGGAGGATTTTATAAATTGTTGTAAGACACATGGAGTAAAGGTCCAAAGGCTTCTTTGTGAATTTTATTTGCATAATTTCATATTAGATAAAGAAGTGGATGTGAATCCTAGCCCTTTTATTGGAGATATTCAATTTCAGGCTTTTATCTCTTTTGCAGTCAACCAACTCAAGTGGTTGAAGGCTTATAATTCGTTCCAAAGACAGGAACACAACTTAGATCTTTTGGTAAGAAGTGAACCTACTCACCCTCTGCAATTGTTTACTAAGCATAAAATACTGGTGACACAGGAGGGCGTGCTTAAAATTTTAGGGCCCATACATAAGGAAATTGTGCAAAAAGGAACAACATATTTCCTCTCCATTCAGGAAACATCACTAGTTGCATCCAAAATGAGATGGATGGTTTCAAGCAACAATGTTAAGGAAAGAGAACCATTTAATTATGGAAATTTCAAAGCTTCTGCGAGACGGTTAGACCCATACAACAATCTTCTCTTAAGATAAGGACCCTATTGGGTGGGATGTCGCTTTAAAAGTCCCATTATTTGGTATCCTCCTGAAGGGTATCACCCTGACTATGAGTTACCTGAAGGACAAGAAGTGGCAGCCTTTGCAAACCTGGCACGACATCATGCTCTCAGGCCTATTACAGACAGATCTTCTCGAACCTACTCCTTAACTTCTTTGCATAAGAATTATTTATTTTTCACGGGGACATGAAAAAAGGTAAGCAGGGGAGTATGTTGAGCCTTGAAATAGGTATGTATTTACTCTTCATTATTGTCCTTTTTCCTCTTCCTTATCCATCTTGTGCCATGATATAATAATATAATGAAAATATTTTGATGAATAATGAATGAAAAATGATCCTGATACGATTTAACCATCCAAACTAATTCTCATTGCTTTTTATGCTGAAAATAACAGAAGGAATAGTAGGACTTAATCATGGGAAAGAAGACGCATTATATGCGATCGAATCAGAAGACAAATCAGTAAGGATTAGCGCAAGAACGAATGAACTGTCCGAGGATAGAATTTTACCGTGGATCCCTCAGGATCTCCTGATCTTGATCTTGAGGGATCACACTTATCTTTCCTTTTAGCTAAAAGAGACAGGGAGAGCTAGTTCTCAAGGGGGATGTATCTTTCACTTATGCATATTTCGTAATTGTAATACACAGAACGTAGTTCTAAACAACATGATCGTATTGTGATGTTAATTGACTGCGATTATTAATATATAATTCGCGTTTTTGTTCATTCAAGTATTCTGGAGTAATTAAGCAGTATTCACCAGTGGCTAAGGGCCCGGTCTCTGGTGGATCTCACTGTTGTTCCCTGTGTTATACTTTTCCATTTATTGCAAGTGTATTCTGCCTTTCCGCTTTGCAGTTGAAGTACTTTTGTAATTCAAATTTCTGGTATTTATTTCCGTGAAAACACATTTCCAATTTATTTCCTTAAGGAATTAGTTGCTAGTTAACATAATTGGTTTTGACTATTAAAGCACAGACAATTATTTCCAATACTTTCCTTCTGTTCAATAGTTCAGATCCAGCTGAAAGAGCTCGGTTAATGCTTCAATGCTCTCGGTTGATTATCATTTGAATTAGTTGAATTAAGAACGAATCACAGTTTTGGGTTATAATGCTTATAGATGAATCACTTTCTTTCAAAGCTTCAAGATTTATGATTGCATCTATATTAAACGATTGGCTTTAGCATTACTCTTTGTATGAATAGCTTGCACATATTGTGTACACGCTTGAGATAAAATTACTTACCCTGGTTGATAATTAATGTGAGGAAATTAGAAGTTTTTAAAGACACCTGTTAGCACCCAACAAGTATAGAGCATTTGTTGGAGTGTTGCCCTCGTAGTGAACGAGAACCTTCGATTCTTGATCTGCTATTAGTCGGCGAGGTCAACTACGGAGGCACCTCTCTTGCTAACCTGCGGGTTGTTTGTGCCCGCGGGTTCCCACTTATCTTCATCAAATGGAACAAAATTTAAACCCGCCTGCCAACTCGCACAAGTATTAGTGGGAACTCTCGATCCCACCTTCACATGCTTCAAAAACATATTAATTGATCAATATTCGAATTATAAAATGACTTTCACACATATGAAGGATTTTCATTTTATCATATATGTTTTTTTTTTGTATTTTGAAAATAAAATAAAGGAAAATTCAAATGAGCCACAACAAGGCTCAAGACTTGTTTTATATAAAGGAATAGAACACTTAGGACTATTGTTGAGAGAAATATTGTATCGTGTGCCCAACAAAACCTTGGTTTTAGTTTTCCATCTAGTGAATGAGACATGTGTAGCATTGTTTCCAAGTTGTTTGGTCTTTGAAGAATTGACTCCATTTTGTATGATAGGTTATAAATCCCATTAAAGCCCTGAAATCTACACATAAAATGTTATTATCTTGCAAGTATATGCCTGCCAATTGATGATTTAATGTCAAATATTTAAGCTAATTAAATTTAGTGAAAATTTTGGCACCTTTTCCAGGGGGGTACTGAAAGAGATAAGTGCATATGTAGCTTATTTTCTTGTCTATTTTAGGTTTTAAAATTTATATTCCTTTTTTTCTCTTTTAATAGTAGAATTCTAGATACATTGAGTTATTAATAGTAAGATGCAAAGACAACCTCGCTTTGGAGTTCTCTGAAGTGTAAAAACTAGATACATTCACTTTAGTGGGTTTGTTGTCTCTTTGGTTTCTAAAGTAATGTTATCATTGTATGAATAAGGCCTATTGTAAAATGGCTATGTGACTTTTCTATATCTTACTTCACTCCTTCACGACTATCATTTTTATTTTTTTAACCTTACTCACATCCTATCATAAACCCACTCACACTCATCAATATAATTCAACCTTCGCCATCTTACAAAACTTATTATTAATGATACACAAAAAAGCCATTACCTCTCATGGTTTTTGCATATGCATGACCTCTCGTCCATTCATTGTGATGATTGCCCATATCAAATCATCCATCAAATCACAATGATTCCCTAACCTGCACATTTTTTTGACCGCATTCTAAAGACACCAATACCCTCATTGGTAGTGATATGTTATTTGGAGACAAAGCACCTCGACATACCCCATAGAGAATTGTGAAAGTGTGAGAAAAATTGGCACTCACAAAAGAGCCATTGTTGATGGTATTCTTGGAGGCATACCTTGAATTCAATGTTAGTAAACTTGTGCTCAGGGTCATGGGATGGCTCCCTTTCCTTAGAAAATTCCACGGGAAAAATGACACTATTACCAAAGTGTTTGCATAGGGGTTTGATGGGAAAATTGCTCGAATTAGATACCTATTGATTGCGGTAATAGAGAAGTTTGTATCCCATGCTACTGGAATACCATAGATAGTGGAACATTGGTTTAATAACAAGCAGGTCGAGAAGGGCTTTTGGACCTAATTTTTGCGTTCTATAGAGCGAAATGCAAACTAGGAAAAGGTGTGCCCTAAGCCTGGATCATAGAGAAACTCGTTATTTATCTTGCAAAAGTACATAACATGTGAGATAAGGTATGCAATTAAATTCCTTTATCATATTCACCTCCTTCTCCACTTTGAAGCACATGATCACTTCAACTTTCCATTTTATTTATGTAAAGGTTTGCACGTAATGGAAAAATGCATACATAAAAACCCTTGAAACATCAGTCATAGCCTTTATCATCATGGTTTGATTAAAAGATTTATTATGGAATAATTATAAAGGAGAGGTGGTAACTGGGATTCCTTACTAGTTCAAAACAATTTCATTAATGAGAGAATTGTACATTAGGAAGCACCCAAAGAAATACCAAGAGAAACATCTAGAGTGATATGTAGAGAAGTAAATGATGTTTTTGAGCATGAAAATGCGAATGATAATGAGGAGCCCAATCTTCATAGAGTGAAGGATTTTACTCCATTTAGAGAAAACTCCAAAAGAACCAAAAGTAACCATGGATAACCCATCGTCATTCCCAGAAGGATTGCTAGGAGTATGGCTAGGAAAGAGCCTCCAAAACAATCTAAGAGGCCTATATCACGAGCTACCCATTTCCTCTTAAATTTGCCACTTCTGAGCCTAAGCCAAATAATCATAGTCATGTCTAGCAAGAGGAGTTTGTAACCCATCCTCCAAAGAAGTACACGACCAATTTTTCTAAGCCCAGGGCTTCTATCTACCATTTCTCTAACTCTGTTGGCTCATCAACTCCAATTCCCAACAACTTTGAAAATGTTATAGAATATTATGATCCTATGAATCCAACTATGTCTTCTACTACCTTGAATAGACCTTCCTCTTCTAAATTAATGAAGAAAGATAAGAAGATTGAAAATTCAAAGGTATAAATCAAAGAATTCAAAGTTATGGATAGAATGAGAATTTAATTTTGAATCCCAAAAGTGCCCGGTTATAGGAGAATAAGTTGTTTAATATTTCTAACTAGTAGCTTAAGCAAAATCAATACTTGGCAATACACTATAGGATTTTCATGAAGAAACTTTGGGCAAAGAAGAAGAGAAAAAGGGCCAACATGAATATCTCAATTGGCACCCATTGATATAAACCATAGCAAATTTTGATCAATTATAAACCATTATTGTATCAAGACACTAGTCACACATTTTTTTATGTGAGGAAACTCAAAGACTCAGGTGTGGGGGAGATGTTAAGGCTCTAATTTGATATCATTTTCACTACCAATTACCCCCCTTTTGATCATATTCATCCTTCCTTTTTACCTCATTTGTTGGAACAGGGTCTCCTACGAGTTGTGGAACTGGTCCAATTTTGAATACTTTTGATTATATTTAGTTTAGCGCAGGGGTTTTGGGGTGGTTCAAAGCCCCGAAAGCATTGTAATGGGAAAAAGGGTAAACCAGGGGTCCGCAAACCACGGTTTGCGGACCATAGGAAATTTTAGGCTAGATTATTATAAATAGAGGAAAATTTTGTATTGTAAGGTAGGAAATGAAGATCTATTGAGGCGAACTATGGTTTAAGATATCTGTTTGGGTTTGGGTTTTTGGGAAAGGACTCCTGCTGGCTGTGTGCGCGGAGATCCAGAGTCCAGCTGTGTGCGGACCCTGCTGCTGTGTGTGCAGGCTGGGATGGGTATTTTATGAAGGAATTGATGAATTGATGAATAAGAAAGGTTGCTTGAGCACTGAATCTGTGTATATTGTTTGTGCGAATCATTGGTAATTACTGCATTATGTGCATTATGTGTTCAAGCTGCGAAAGACCTGTGTAAGTGTGTTTACTGTATCTGGATTTGTTTTTTTTCTGTTGTATGAAATATTGTGTTGTTATCATAGAAAGATATAATTATATATCTAGCACATGTGGATGCGAAAAGAGACCTATTGACTCTGCGCAGAAAGAGGCGATCTGGGTATCACAAGGCCGAACACAGATCTGCTTGCCTTACCTATCCTTTCTCAAGGTCTAGAAACCTGGTTCCAACACCCACCCATACTACTTCAAGTGATACTTTGACCTACGCAAGCAGGTCACTGCCGAAAGGGCTAGTAGTATAGGGGTTTGTTGGCAAATCCTGAACTTCGAACCTGGGTCAGGACCCCTTGAGCCAACAAATGGTTCTGTTGCCGAGACTTGGAGCATTTTGAGAAAGGGATCATGCAATGACAAGAGAACATTGGAAGCCTGAACGGAAGGAAATTGAGGACTGGTTCGAAAAGCAGATCCAGGAATTCGCAGTAAAATAAAATCGCAGTGAGAAGTTGACGGCGGAAAGGTGGAAAAATAGTACATTCTTACGGAAAGCTACGAAATATTCTTTGTAACATTTGCAATCGAGCTTCAAGAGTGGCTGGCTAGACTCGTAGAATTCCAGAAGTGTTGGAAGGATGAGCGAGTCACTCAGTGGACCCCAAAGTTGATCTAGTAGCTAGAGAGGACTGATAATACTATTACACGCACAGTAGATCATTGGGTGAACAGTGTGCTGGGAGGATTTGTGATAGAATTTGCTATTGATCATTTTGTCTCCTACTCTGAGGCCGAACGATAATTATTTAAAGGATTCCAGGGAAAATTTCTGAAGACATTATCGTTGCTGATTAAGATATTACTGCGTGAGAAGAGCATTTTGTGTAGTCATACCGACTGAATGACCTCCGCTCTAGACGAGAGCGCGACGTGCAATGGTAAATACTATCGGACCAACCTTGACGGGGCGAGATCCGCCTATAACCTTTTGCGAGAACTGGCTGCGCAAGACCCCTCGGCTACACCACCACCCAGGCCGCACAAAAGTAAGAACTCACCCATACCACCACCCCCCGCCAGACAGTGATATGACTGTTCACCTAAGACTACCTACCTTCAAGGGGGCAGTGGATGAGGATATGGACCGATTTTGGTTTGTTGCAGACTCCATCTGGACTGCGCAAAATGTGACAAACGATACAGTGAAGAGGGCGTAGTTGTCCCTGGCGTTCGAGGACAGAGCATTGGACTGGTATATGCGATACATTTCTCAGGACGGGACCGCATCTATTCAAGATATCAAAGACGCTCTGAAGCAACAGTTCCGGAAGCCAAAGTCTTACTCTCAGTTGGCAGCATAAGTAAAAGACTTCAAGCAAGGTGTGTCTGAATCTGTGTGGCAGGCTGATTAGCGATTGAAGAAAGAAATTAGTGAAGGAGGGTTTGAGTATGATGATAGACAACATACGGAATGGTTCATCGTTATGCTGTTACCCCACCTGCGTACGCCAATGAGTCACCAAACCTTTGAGTCACAGGAAAAAGCTGTGGAAGTCGCTATGAAACTAGAAGCTATGCCCAGAGAAGATAATTTGGTAGGGGTACAACAAATTCAGGAGCAGCTTGGAGCTATGCATATGGAAATTCAGAACCTGTGAAAGGAGCAAGGAAAAGAAGCCCGCGCAAATCTATGGTGCATACGATGTCGGGTATCTGGCCATACGAAGGATCAGTGCCCTTTATTAGCAGATTACATGCAGATAGGAGGACCTAGTCCGGTACGCCCAGGAGCAAGTGGGGAACCCATCCTGTCACGACCAAGCTCGAGCAGACCTGTGTTGTGGTGCAACGACTGCCGTGTAGCGAGGCTGCATGATACGAACCATTGCCCTCAGCTAGGTGCATATGTCCCAGAACTAAAGCAATATTGGTGCAGGTTCTGTCGGTCAGTGGGACACGATGAATAGAACTGTCGCGCTTACGACTTGATGATAGACCGTAGGAACTTGTATAGGGTACAATCAGACCCTGCATCGCCAAGAACTTCTGCGAGCTTCGATGGCTCTCCCGCAAGGGGCAGGGGAGGTCGGGGAGGAAGTGCAGGACGAGGGCGTGGGCAGTTAATCTGCTATAACTGCGGGGAGCTAGGAAATTTCGCCAGGGACTACCCAAATCCCACCAAGAAATCTTGAAAATATTGTAGATAGCTGGACCATGTGGTTGAAGATTGCCCAATTTTAATAGTTAAGATGCAGTAAAAACAACCCACCCCTATGCAGAATGTGCAAAGAGTTAAAGCCGAGCTAAGAAACATAGACCTGAGTGTGAAAGTCGTAACTCGCAGCAGGATGGTCACCCAGGGAACAAAGGAGGTGCCTACCAAGGATCCTATGACCTCGCAGAAAGGATCGAACATCAGAAAGGGACAAGATATCGTAGCAGTTACCGACACACCTCAAGATAGGGGAGGGGGTTGAGCCCTTTCTGCAGGCATGTTTGAAGTTGCTACGTAACCCACAGGCTATAGAGAACCTTCAAGCATTAATGCATAGTTGTGCAGCTCGGCCCGATCCGATTCCCGGGATCAACGATGTACACAAGCTATACAGATATAAAAAACGCACTGGAAGAGAAATGCGATTGACTGCGTAGATTGGTGACTACGAGATGGATCAAGTTATTTTAGATCTTGGATCAGATGCGAACGTATTTCCAAATAAAACCTAGCAACGAATGGGAGATCCTAAATTGGAATGGTCCACCATCTAGCTGCGCATGGCAAATCAACAAAAGATCATCCCTCTGGGAAGGCTGCCAAAGGTCATGGTAGATATCACAGGGGTAAAAGTACTAGCTGACTTTGAAGTAATAGAAATTGTGGAAGATGTGGATCCCTACCCTGCACTCCTCGGACTAGATTGGGCTATAGATATGGGGGGTGTCATCAATCTAAAAAAGCACAGTATTTTGTTTGAAAATAATGGTATGCGCATAATAGTACCACTGGATCTCGCAGAAGGTGCGCGGTATATAGAGCCAGCACGTGACGAGGAAGAAATAGATCACATTTACAAATTGACTACGTAGGATGAAGACTATATTAACCCCACAGCGGAAGGAGTAATCTGCTGGGAAAAGGACAGTGAATGCTTTTCCAACTCTGATGGGGAACTGGAGAATTAACAAGGCCGGTTGCATGAGGTTTCGGTGCTACGATGTCTTTGGGTCATAAGGAACTTCCGCTGCATCTCCGCTGAGGTAAGAGACATGCCCTACCTTGAGGACACGAGTGACATTAAGGAGTTTTTACGTGCATTCGAAGCCAAATTTCCCAAGGAACGTAGGCTAGGAGCACTTCCCTAGCCCTCCATGGAGCGTCTACACGTTGGTGGGATACACATGGACCAATATTTCGCACTTGGGAGGAGTGTCGAGACACGATGATCCTGCGATTTGGAGCCCTAGCTGGAAGACGGATCCAGAGGTTCCTTGGGTTAGAGGATCCGTGCAGGTATTTGCTGGCATGGGAAACACAAGGGTGTGACAGGACTCCAAACGAACAAGTTCGCTTGGTTATCCATGACCTAGGCTTGCGTCCGACTGTGTGGTATTTAGATGCGGAGTTGCACCGGCACATGCACATTTGGGAGAATTTGTGGGCTGAGTTTCTGCGCACATTTAAGTTGGCATATGGCACAAGGATGCTCGACACAGCTCTACCGCACATAGATGCCCTGACCAAAGAAAAAGCACGCTTGTCAATAGGTACGGAGGCCAAGTTGCTGAAGTGGTACTTGGACCACATTACAAATCACCTGACACTGGCTTTAATTCGGGGTACGTAAGCAACACGCAGGCGTCATCCAAAATCTGTAAATCTATGGGAAAGCCTTCAGGTACGAATAATGACTGTCCGACCACTGCACTTTGGTGAGAAGGGAACCTTCCCGTTAAAAAAGATGGGCGGCTGGCCATCAATACAGAAATTTATGGCGAGTTTTTTTTGGACGATCGATGGTAAGTTTCAAGTGAGGTATGCTCTACCGTTGGATAGCCCCTGACATTATAAGGTCAACAAGATAGCTTTGCTCAAGGCTCCATATTGTCTCTGTACCCTGCTTATGTTATTCTCTTGCTTGCTTATTGGGATCTTTAACGTTTTCTGGGAAGCTTGTCCTTTTGTTGATATGGCAGTCCCTAACCCACCAAACACTTTGGCACCTACCAGTTCAGCGCCTATAGCCATCGTGTTGAGAGGGTCTGGGGCTACCGAGATTGATAAGATGATTGGCATAATTGACTTTGAACCTCGCGCAGAGGGGCACCACAACAACACGATAGGAATTCCCAACCTTTACAACCTTGGAACAATCGCAGGCCCCAGCCGGATGGAATCAGATGATACCCCGAGGAAAGGTACGCAATTGCCACAGTTTTCCACCGACACTGACGCAGTCAAGTCGCAGCTAGTCCTGCACATGGGAGGGATGAAGCGATACAGGGATACGTTGTGACTTCTCCACAGTTCCGGACTACCGACCGGCGACAGATATATTTGTTCACTACCTCGCACTAGCATGGTTGGAGACCATGCTCCGATAACTATGGACCTACAAATAGACTTGGCGCAGCTACCCCGTAAGGCGTTACAATATTTATACACTGCTGTGTTGCAAGAGATCTGTAACCGTGCCCGGACTACATGGCAGTAGCATGAAATACCCCCGGAAGTTCGGGCACAACAGGCTGCATTGATCACAGAAGCAATGAATCTTATTAGGGAATAGCTTACTCTGGGCACTCAGTTGGTCGAGGCAGCTACGCAGCTCTGGACAGCGGTCCGGTGCCACCCCATGCTTCAGCGTGTCCAGGAAAACTTATGATAGACAAAGGCTACTTTCGATCAGGTTGAAGCTACCTTGCCTTCCCTCGACCCTGCGCAACGTCTATCCCCCTTAAAAACCCGCAGCGAATTCATAGACACGATTGCGGATTTCCGTCGCGCCAAGCACATTGTCAAGAAGCGCTTGAAACCATGGAGCGATACTGCCTTCCAGATATCTCAGGGTGGAGCAGGTTACCATGGCTCTAAAAGACCCTGCCTCCCTGAAGCTTGTCAATCTCGCACAACGAGCTGCTGCCCAAAGTCAGGAAGTGCTCCCTCCACTCATCACCACTTTCAATACCTTGCACGCGCAGATAAAGACCGCACCACCACAGTGACTTGGGACGAGTCACAAGATTGTGATGGGGGACTATTGGAACAGGGTCTCCTACAAGCTTCGGAACTGGTCCAATTTTGAATAATTTTGATTATATTTAGTTTAGCGTAGGGATTTTGGGGTGGGTCAAAGCCTCGAAAGCATTGTAATGGGAAAAAGGGTAAACCAAGGGTCCGCAAACCATGGTTTGCGGACCATAGGAAGGTTTAGGCTAGATTATTATAAATAGAGGAACATTTTGTATTGTAAGGTAGGAAATGAAGAGCTATTGAGGCAAAATGCGGTTAAAGATATCTGTTTGGGTTTGGGTTTTTGGGAAAGGACTCCTACTGCCTGTGTGCGTGGAGATCCAGAGTCCATCTGTGTGTGGACCCTGCTGCTGTGTGTGCAGACTGGGTGGGTATTGTATGAAGGAATTGATGAATTGATGAATAAGAAAGGTTTCTTGAGAACTAAATCTGTGTATACTGTTTGTGCGAATCATTGGTAATTACTGGATTATGCGCATTCTGTGTTCAAGCTACGAAAAACCTATGTAAGTGTGTTTACTGTATCTGGATCTGTTTTTTTCTATTGTATGCAATATTGTGTTGTTATCATAGAAAGATATAATTATAGATCTAGCGCATGTGGATGCGAAAAGAGACCTATTGACCCTGCGTAGAAAGAGGCGATCTAGGTATCACAGGGCCGAACACAGATCTGCTTGCCTTACCTATCCTTTCTCAGGGTGCGGAAACCTGGTTCCAACACCCACCCATACTACTTCGGGTGAGACTTTGACCTACGCACGCAGGTCACTACCGAAAGGGCCAGTAGTATAGGGGTTTGTTGGCAAACCTTGAAATTCGAACCTGGGTCAGGACCCCTTGAGCCAACATCGTTACTGTTCCCTTTTTCATACTTTCAATGGAAAAGTCACTGAAGCGTCTACAAGGTAAATTTGTTGTTAATTGTTGGTTTTTTTTTCCCAATTTTTTTTATGAATTACAAGGCTTAAAATTATATTTTCTACTAATGATCGTTCTACTAGCCATGTATTGTAACCTATATATGGATCCAGTAATCCACCTCTATGATTGGCATGAGTGTACGCCTCCAAAATTAAAAAGTAAGACGTGGGTTTTCCTCTTAGACCCCTAAAGATGCTTCCATGTCCATGAGAGCAATTCTAGGTTGGATAAGACATGCTTTGTTTGTTAGTCAAACCCATGGTCAACAAGTTCCAATTATAATGCATCTAGGAGATAAAATTGATTTATGGCAACAACATCTACCTATTCTCATACCACTCCGCTAGATTGTGGTCTCAACTCATTTTGGTTTTGGTCTAAACTTATAAGGGAATCCACCAAATCACCCACCTTTGATTCATTGTGATATGTATCATTCTTTCCAACACATGAAACATGGGATTCACAAAGTCTTCCTATTTGTTGTAAAAATATATATAAATCATCCAAAAAATAATGTAAGGTTTTTTCAAGTGTCAAGATTGTCAGACTATAAATCATCTTTGTAATTATCAAGTCGATTTGATCATTAGGGCCACACTAGTTGTAATCATGTATATTTTAGAATCATTTTTAAAGTAAAGTGTTGATGCTAGTGTCTAAGATTTTTTATGGTGTGAATCAATCGTGATTTCGTAGCTTTTTAGGTCCTGTGACACTGGTTGGGAGGGCCCACCAACTCAACCCGCGTTTCACTATTTTTCTTGCTTTGTAGCATAACTTAGCAATGATTTTCACAGTATAGTTTTCCTTGCTTGATTTCATATTCAATTTGTTCATTCCTCAATTCATTAATTGTTTTCATCACTTACATATTGTTGCTTGTTTGCAAAAGCAAGATCTCTTGCCAAAGGGTTGATAGACACATTGTAACTCTTTGTATATTGCATGAATACTCTATTTTAAGCCTAGTGAAATATTGCAACCTATGTGTGTGAAAGAGGCTAGATGTTGACACCCCAGTGATCAAATATCTCATAGATTTGATTTTCTCTTTACTTCCACATGCATGTCTTTCTTTGATAATAACCATAATAGGATAAGTCCCACTGAATATTGGATCTGAGACTTGTTTTATAAGTAAGACAAGAACACCTAGGACTATTGTTGACTGAAATACTATCTAATATGCCCAACAAAAATTAGAAAACACAAAGTTTAACACAATTAAACTCTTTTATTAATTCAAGCCTAATCCCGCTTACACCAATACATCACAATGTGTCCCATTATATAACGATAGGAACACTAGACTCATTGACCATAACAAAATAAAGACTCTGACTCAACTACAACTCACTTACATTGGAAAACAATGACTTCTAGAACAACACCTCGTAACTCACATAGATCTAGAACATTTATTGACAACTAAGAAGACAACTCAACAAAACTATCACATTTCCAAACTCTTCCATTTCTACATTATTCTAAGATCCCCCCTTAATGGATAAATGGATTTTCTACAATATACAATAATGTTTGCTGGTCTAAGTCTCAGCTAGGCTTACAAACATGACTCGAATATTTCATTTTTACTTTCTTTGCTTCAACATATTGATGAAATTTCTTCTTGGACTTGCTGCCCCAAACTCTCATGCTTTCAACCTATGTAGTCTTCTTCCTACTCCATATCATGAACTTTGGATATTACTTCTTATTGCAACTAGGATGATGCCAATCCATTTTAACTCATTTTTCAACAAGTTCATTTTCATCATCAATAGTTTCTTGTTGATTGGACAACTCTCACATCAATCCATAATAATGTTTAATCTCTCCAGGACTCCACTGCATGAAAATTTCATTAAATTTTTCATTTCCTACATCATCCATGTTGTCTTCAGCAATCATTATTGCAACTCCATTGTTGACTTCATCAAAACATGGTGTTTCAAGCCATGCTTCAAGGAACTTTAATTCTTTTTCAAATTTCGTCGCTTCTTCTTGGTTGTTGCGAATATCTGCACACTGAGAAACATTCTTGAGATTCACTATATCATCATAATTTGAATTATTTTCGTTTTCCTTTATATTGAGAGTTTCCTCCACTTCTTCATCTCTATCCTCTGTCAAATCCTCATTATTTTCTGCATACTAAGTTTCATCTTGCTCTTCCAATTGTTCTTCAACTTGGGTCGCTCCATTGAGCAATTTATCTATGAGTTTCTTTTCCTACGACATTTGGAACCAACTTTCTCTTGAAGTTGTTCGTTATCATATTTCACTTTAAGTTCTTCAATTCCTTCACTCTGTTTTCCTGTAACTTTCTCTATAGATTCATCTAGTGACTCTTCAAACATTTTGCTCTAGCTCACATTGTACTTCATCTCTAGAATATCCCAAAATATTTTTGCATTTTTTACTTCACCAAATTCATTTAAAATACTAGACAAGATGGTTTCATCTAATACTGATATAATTAGAAGCAATGCTACTGCACCTCTATTCTTAGCTTCGGAATTTATAGAAGTTTCTTGAACAAATTCCCATAAATCTATTAAACCAAGCAGTCCCTCCATTTTATTGCCCAAAATGCATTAATCATTTCAATATTGCACGGGTTTCTTCAAATTCTTCGGGATGATTCGAATCTATATTTGGATTCATGTTTACATTAGGCATTGGTTCTATGGCTGAAAACGTTTTGATTATTTTTCCTGAGTTGTTTTAGTTCTCTCTGGAATTGCTTAATTCTCCTTTATCGACCCATGACTGATATGTATGCACCTTTTCTCTTTTACAATTTTCTGTGCCCACAATCAGCTACCCATTCATGAGTAGCTCAGCAATAAGTTCTTTTCTCGACATAGTCTGCACTTTTGCACCTTTTGTCTTCTACAACCTCCACAAAACCAAATCTGCAGCAAACAACGCACTTTCGCTCTTACCACTGCTTTGCAGCTGCTCCACAAGCTTTCAATGCACAACACCTTTCCCTGACAGTCGCTCATTCACACAACGACAAACCATTCACCACAGCAGGTTACCTCACAGAAGGTTGAATCTGTGTGGACAACAAACAACCCACGCAACTAGTTGTAGGCTCAACATACTCAATCTACGATGGGCAAGATTCGCGCCATAGGGTTGGTGGGGGTTGATCCTCTACACAACAATCACGCCCTCAGCTTACCGCAACAAAATCACCAGTCACACAACTTACTTGACAGAGTTATACTCTAATGACCAACATAGGATTTCCTCATGCCTTTGCTGTCAACAAATTACTTTCAAAGGCTCGGCTCTGGGATAGCTTTCTTGGTTTACTGCAACAACCAACACTATTCACAACGTGCAATACAATACACAGGAGCGCGGCTCTACTTTTCGAACAACTCTTCAAACATCCCTCACAGGGCGTGCAACACAATTAGGCACACGCATCACATTGCAATCTCAACAACATTCAACGCACAACCTACAATGCCAACAACACAAGATTTGCAAGTATCATGGCCTCAAGTCGGTTATGTAGAAACAGTGTACATGACTTCAACGCAGCTCCAAACAGATACACTCTCCCTCAATCTTTGAATGGACCCGTTGCAATTTCTGAGAGATTCCACACAACAAAATGGAAAAAATAATGCTTCGGATTCAACCATGGCCACCAATGATCAGACCCTATTTGCTTTTGTCACAACGACTCATTAACTTGTGATTCTCAGATCTTGTCCCATATTCTCATATATGGATCAAATCATTCAAATCTCACCTACACGAAATATCCACAGGTAAATTTTCACACAATCGCAGCCACCACTACGTCCAACACCGAACCAGGGAACTCTATAGTCCCGAATTTTACTCCTTCGCCCGCTCTGAGCAGATACAAACACTAACTCAGATCTGCGGCTCTCAGTGATAGCAACACTCAGATCAGCCACATGCAGATCTTTAACAACAAAAGCTCAGACAAAACAAAATTGCACCCACTCAGAACAACCCAGGTCATATCTCTTTAATCTCAGCCTTATGGGTTTGGTACCAAATTAGAAAACAGAGTTTAACACAGTGGAACTCTTATTAATTCAGATCTAAGCCTGCTTACACCAATACGTTACAATGTGTCTCATTATATAATGATGGGAAACTCGATCGCTAAACAATAGTACTCTGAGTCAGCTACAACTAGTTTATATTAGAAGACAATGACTTTTAGAACAACGCCTTATAATTCACATAGATCTAGAATATTTATTGACAACTAAGAAAACAACTCAACAAACCTTTCACATTTTTTCTATTTCTACATTATTCTAACGAAACAACATTTATTTGAGTTTTACATGTAGTGAACAAAACCTCTCTAACATTGTTTTTGAGTTGTTTGGTCTTTGAAGCGTTGTCTCCATTATGTACCATAGTTTACAAAGCCCATTAATGTCATGAACTTTGCACATATGGTGTTAGTATCTCACAATTTTATGCCCGTGGATTGATTATTTAATGTGCGGGATTTAAGATAATTAAATTGACTGAGAATATGCATATCCCAATTGTATAGCAATCCATCTTATAGGTGATATTTGTTTCCTTCCATGGTGGTAAAGATTGCTTTCTCCCTCTACTAGTTCTATGAAATCTTCATCTCTCTCATAGTCTTCACTAAGAAGATCATGAGCGAAGGGCCTAAGTTGCATTATTACCCAACCAAAACAATTTTCTTCAATAGTGATTAGGAAAACATCTTTGCTAACTTGTTTATGGTTTTTTTGTATACTTGATCAATAGGTGAAATTGTTTATCATGGTGAATAGGTAACTCATTGGAGTAATCTAGATGAGATCCAAGATCATCCGTAGTCATTGCCACTATAACACAAGAGTATATCCAACAACTAGTAAACTAGATAAACCAGAAATTTATGACTTAGTAAAAGCTAAGACTCCACCAAAACAAGTAAAATAGATAAACCATAAATTTGTGACTTAGTGAAAGCTAAGACTCCACCAAAACTAAAGGCGTTCCTCTTTGAAAACAACTCTTCCAGCTACCACCGTGTATTGTTCTACACCATTAGATCTAATGTTAGACGATTGAATAATTTTTGACCTTTAGATTCCACCACTGACTCTGTAACTGTCAACAACTGCAGCAAACAATGCACTTTCGTCAAGTCTAAGCTTGCTTATACCAATACATCACTATGTGTCTCATTATATAATGATGGGAAACTCGATAGTGATAACAACATGGAAGATAGAGACTCTGACTCAGGTACAACCAGCTTATATTGGAAAACATTGACTTCTAGAACAACACCTTGTAACTCTCACATAGATCTAGAACATTTATTAACAACTAAGAAGACAACTTAACAAACCTTTCACATTTCCATACTCTTCCATTTCTACATTATTCTAACAACAAAACCTTTCTTTGAGTTTTACATGTAGTGAACAAAACCTCTCTAACATTGTTTTTGAGTTGTTTAGTCTTTGAAGCATTGTCTCCATTATTTACCATAGGTTACCAAGCCCATTGATGTCATGAACTTTGCACATATGATGTGAGTATCTCACAATTTTATGCTCTTGGATTGATGATAGTATCTCACAATTTTATGCTCTTGGATTGATGATTTAATGTGCAAGATTTAAGATAATTAAATTAACTGAGAATATGCATAGTTTGTCCCAATTGTATAGCAACCTATCTTACAGGTGATATTTGTTTCCTTTCATGGTGGTAAAGATTGTTTTTTCCCTCAACTACTTGTATGAAATCTTCATCTCTGTCATAGTCTTCACTAAGAAGATCATGAGTGAAGGGTTTAAGTTGCATTATTACCCAACCACAACATTTTTCTTCAATAATGATTAGGAAAACATCTTTGCTAACTTGTTCATGTCTTCTTTGTATACTTGCTCAATAGGTGAAATTGTTTATCATGGTGAATGGGTAACTCGTTGGAGTAATCTAGATGAGACCCAAGATCATCCGTAGTCACAGCCACTATAACACCAAAAATATATCCATCAACTAGTAAAGTAGATAAACCAGAAATTTATAACTTAGTAAAAGCTAAGACTCCACCAAAACAAATAAACTAGATAAACCAGAAATTTATGACTTAGTAAAATCTAAAACTCCACCAAAACAAAAAAATCTTCTCTTTAAATTTTATCACAACTAACCAAAAATTCTCCTAATATCTCATTATATTTTAACTATTCAATAACTTAAACAAATACAAAAACTAAACAATACCGAAATCAAACATAGTTGAATGGTTTTTTTTTAATTGGATGGAGATTGAATTTAATTGAATAATTTTCTTGACATGAACTTCCTTTGGGAGGAAACTAGGACATTCCTTTGGGAGGAGACTATCTACATTAGAGTTATGTTCACTAAACATCATAATTTAGGTTCCTCGCCAACATCGTGAACTTCCTTTGGGAGGAGACTATCTACATTAGAGTTCTGTTCACTAAACACGTGTAGGAAGGAGATTTGCTTGGCAATTTAATATGGTTTTTATTTTGTCATTACAAATTTTCAAATCAATCTTAACAAATTGGCTAATTTTATTCAACCACTTGATACTAAATTATTTCATTCATCCACTTGATACTAAATATATGGAAAGAATCATCACAATTTTTCCCTCATAAAACTTTTAATAATAGTTTTAATTTTACAAAGTTGTTGGAACCCACCATCAAAGTTCTTTTCATCACAATTAAATGTTTTTTCTAAAATGAATCTAGCGTTTCTTTTGCTATGTGGGCCTTGACTTCAGTCATATGAAAAATCCTCGGGTTGCTTTTCGTTAAAAATACTTAAAAAAGAAACATTTTACCTTTCCTTTATTAGGTGTATCAATGAAGACCTAAGATAAGTTGATACATAACTATATCATTAGGTGAAGTTGATGCTTAACTATTTTATTGAAATACGTTTAGTATCTTGTAATTATTGATGTGCTTCTAAACATGTTTCCAATTCGTCTAATTAATTGATATGTTTCTTTTGAAAATGATAAGTGACAACTTATATATATATTAATCCAAAAATGAGTTGTCACTTATTATATGGTTGAATATATATATATTCAAAGAAGTTACAACTTTAATTTTACGAAGATGATATAGAATTTTATAATTATTGTTATAATATAGTTTTAAATTTAATTTAATTGATGTAGAAGAAGGATTATAGTTTTGAAAGTTTTATAAATTTGTTAAAGGATTTTAGTTTGAGTGGTTTGGTAAACAATTTGTTTCTCTAGCGTGATGAGCTTAAGTTTTTGTAGACCTGTTGTAACTAATATGTTTGTGACAGTTATGGAATAGTTGCATCTTGTGCCACTTCGAAGTTACCATTTCTCTAGAAATTTTTGTTCTAGTTTAAAAACTCTTTCTCTCTCTCTCTCTCTCTCTCTCTCTCTCTCTCTCTCTCTCTCTCTATATATATATATATATATATATATATATATATATCAACAAAACTATTGGATCAACTTCCAAATACCATGTACTATCAAGATTAAAAAACTCATAATAGAGCTTGTTATTCTTTGCCAACGACACAAAAAATAATATAAAATCTCTCTCTCCAAGTTTTATGGGCATTTCATCTTTTTCCCAATGAAAATTCATCATCTTCGACAACAATATAATAAACAACTTATTAACATTCTAGACATAAGTTTAAAAGACTTGTAAACTATATGATAAATAGCTTATATATTGACAAAACTATGGATCAACTTCCAAATACCATGTACTATCAGGATTAAAAAAACCCATACTAGAGCTTGTTATTATTTTCCAACGACAAAAAAATGAATATAAAATCTAATTGAAAAGATGAAAAAAATGCCTTCTCTGATTTCCTCTGAAGTCATTGTACCTCCAACGACTTGTTCAAGTTCCTTCAATAATGGATTAACTTCATCAGTCTACTCTTGGTAAATGTTAGTGAAAGATATGGATTTAAAGAAATTTTCCACATTTTTCAATTGATCACAAATATATGTGAGAATGATATTAGATGATTGAATTATCACTTTCATGCAGTTATTGACAAAATTAGAATCTATGAAAATTGCACATGCTTAACCTTTTTTCCAATACGCATTTTAAAAGAAATCATAAGGCCATGAATTCACCATAATCATTAATACTTTCCTTTAATCTAACTTTACACTCATAATATTTGATAAATAAGCTTTCACCCATGCCACCAAATTCTAAAGACCTTTGCCTGTCATCATTAAAAAAAACCCTATGCTTGGGATATTTCATTTTTAACTTCAGTAGCTACCTATGACTCCTTTTTTTTAGTAGGAACACTACGACTTGGAAAGATGAAGTTAAATTGCGAGGAAAAATTGAAAGTTCAAAATGTATTTTTCTCAAATATTTGTAAGTTCTTACCAATGAAATTCCCTAAATGATAATACGGATATTTTTTAGTATACCACTCTTTTACTCAATCTTCCACTATTTTTACACCAACTCAAACATTTTTCACACATGTTACTTACTCATATTTTGTCCATATATGTCGTACATAAGGACACTTCATTAGAAAATGGGAGATCATTTATTCATCCTTTTTGCAAGGCAAGCAGACCTTTCATCCTTTTCTACATTTCTTTTCTAAAATGACGTATTTGTTGCCTTATTCTTAATGGTCAATCATAAGGATATATAAGTCTTTTTTTGGATATTTAGCTTCTAAACCATTTTCCACCACCAATATGGTGCTTGAATGTCTAATGCAAAGATTCATTTATATCCCAAGCAGATTCTACACTCTCCCAAAGTCTAGTTCTTGGACCATGCAAGTGTATCTTCCTCATCCCTAAGTTGAACATGACTTTCCTGAAGATTGTCAACATGTGATATCCACGAGTCTACATTATCACCTTCCAACCTCAAAGTGTGAGCATTCACCCAACCTACCATAATTTTCGTGTTCCTTGATTTACTATTTAGTCAAGGGTGTAGAGACCCCGTTCTTAAATCATCTTTATAAATTCATCTAGAAATCACACTAAGCTTCCACGTCCTATCCAAGTATCTATGCAATCCTTACTTGTTCCCTATTTGTCACTCTCCAATCTAAATGATTCTCAATCACAAGAAATGCTTATATAATTTCATTCCATTGCATTGAACCAATATTTATATCCTTCCTTGGATCATTTATCTAGCCAATTAAAGTATAAAATCCAATCTATTTATGCACTATTATTTGCTTCATAATTCCTCATTTTTCAAGACTCCCCATAAACCTTTAGCTACTAGATATTTCCCAATGAAATGTATATTCTTTAACCCTTGAGATCCTTCCTCTTTGTGCTTAGTTATTTTTTCCCATTTTACAAACATAATACCTTCCTTTTATTTTTTGTTTGTCCATTAAGAGTTGAAGCGTATTTTTCAAAATTAAAATTAAAATTTATTTATTTTTAAATTATTGTAAAAATTATATATAAATTTTTTCTTGTTGGGATATTTAGACACACACGAGTTAGTTTAGATAATTTTGGTCTAATGTGTATTTAGGTGAAGTGTATTTCTTTAATGTTCTTTTGTAATAAATTGATATGATAATTATGACTATGTTCAAGAGATGAATTGATTCAATGATTCATATTTTCCTTGATATTAATGACATTTTCTTTGTGGCCTAACGCTCGATTTGTCCATCATCTCTATTTGAATCATGGAGGTCATTTGTTGATGATCATTTATGAGATATTCATATGTAAACCATTTTTCTTTTACATCACTGCATTGTCATGAGTGGGTGTGTTGGCTAGGGTTCTTGATTGTTTCCCCCTTTGAGGTTTTTACACATGCAATACACTAATATATTCATATTTGATATGTTTGTGTGAGTTATTGCCTTAAGATTTTCAACCTATGTGGATATGCCCCATTTATTGAACATCTCATAGTCTTTTCCAAGACTCCTTTTGGGATGTACGCCAAACAACGTTAGAACACCAGAATTGCTTCCAATATTGACTTTATAAATGTTAGTCTTCCCCAATCAACAACCATATGTTATACCAACAATGAATTTTAACCTCAATCTTTTCCAATAACCAAAACCAATAACTCTTCCCATATTCATTTGGTTTGAATAGAAATCCAAGGTATTTGAATCTTATTGGAATCTGGCTTCAAAGTTAATATGCTTGAATGGAAAAAAATTACAACAATTGATTTTCTAGTTTGAATCCACACCAATAAAATTATTTGTAGTTTTTTGTACATTGACCTCCATACCTATAACAACATTATATAACTATAGTATCTCTTAATTTTTTTACTTCTGCTCAAAATCTATTATTGAATCATAGTGCATTATCTATGATCAAAAGATGAGATAAGAATAAAACACTACCAACCTTAACTCCTAATATGAATCCTAACCTCCCCCCGGATGTGGGTGACAGAACTGACACTCTTGAAAATCACATCCCACACTCCCCGGGAGGCGAAGATCCTCTGTGCAGAGCCTCACCTGCTGCGGATCCTCAAAACGTTAGCCACTCGCACGAGACTCACAAAATCAGAAATGATGACGAGAGGACGAGTACTGCGTCACCATGTATAGAGCATCACCTCACCTCTATCACCATAAATGATCACCATTATTAACCCGTTTTGCAGCCATCCCCCTTCCCTTGAGCCTTCTCAAGTGATCAATCATAACACGCAGATGCGTGTGAAGCCTACTCATATCTATCCTCCTCGCACACACCCCAACCCATTTAAAAAGATGAGCTCTCAGACCCTTTCAATACACAGTCTGTTATCTCTGCCTTTCGCCTCGTTAACTCTGCTCTGGCTTCTCCCTAACTTCAAAAGGTTGCGCAACTCTATTCTCAGCGTCGCGTTGCGCAGCTTCCTTTGGTCTTTTGAACTCCTTCCTTCGCACCTTACTCCCAGTTATTCCTACCCCCTAAGCCCCATCGTTTCTTGCCTTTTTGTGTACCCTTCCCTAAACTGCTCCCCCTGTCTTTGCACACAATGGCTCCTAGACTTCGCTAGAGAACTATCCGAGGAGGACAGAGAGGGGCCCTCCCTCATCGATATCACCGTGGCGAGGACAATCGTCTAGATTCGATGGAAGGATCCTCTTCCAGCACTTTTGCGCGTCAAAATCCCAATCCCGAGGAGAATGCAAAATCTCCTAGGAAAGCTGCGCAGAGAGGAAGAGGCAGCCCGTGGAAGTCCACCATTTCTCCCCAGACGCACCTCTAGCACCGCAAAACAGACCCTCTGCCAGTTCAGGAGGAGGAAGATGAGGATTCGGACGTCTGGGTGATGGATTTCGATGGCATATTGACACATGTCCCCGATGGCATAGATCCGGACTCCGCCATCCTTTTTGCACCGGTCCACAATCCCAGGCGTACAGTGGCAGACGCAGAGGAATCTGCTGCGCAGGCTCTTGCTTGCCCCATTGAGGAGGAGGTCCCCAATAGTGATGATGAAGATGAAAAGTGAAGCCTACACAGTTGCACATTTCTCCCATGTTTTTTGTCAAGCTTGCCATCAATGCTTTTTTTATACCGTTTACTTTGTGCTACTTAGATATGCCAGCGCTACTGCGCATAATGTAATTTTCTGTTTTAAGTTTTGTGCAGGCTGGTTTCCTCCCCGGAGGTAGCCTAAAAACCATGTAACAAAGGCTGGGATTGGCTAAGCGCAGCTTGCCAACCCAACCTGTAGCATATGTAACTTCTATGTTTTTGAATTAATAGAATAGCCTAACTTACCAAAAAATAAAAATATGACTCCCAACCTCCCAGCTTCCAAAATCATTCTACTTAGACCTTCAACGATAATTAAAAACAACAAAGGCCATAGGGAGGAAACTTGTCTCAATCCCTTAGTAGGATTGAAAAACTTGGATGGTAACCCATTCATTATAACTACAAATGAAAATAAAGTTAAGCATCCCATGATCCACTTTACTAGTGGAAGACGGAACCCAACATGGAGGAACATCGACATGTTATAGATGTAGGTTTTAATCTTGTATAGAAATTACCTGCAAACGAATTCTTAAAAAATAAAATAATATACTATAGTGAGAACATATAACAGATATACACAAATATTTTCCCCTGGATCCCAAAACTGGGACTACTGGATTGATTTTTCATTATATTCCTTTCAATGTTACAAAAAATATATATACATGTTGAAGCATTCATAAACCCCAATCCATTAAGCATGGGTTAGAACATAACCGTAGTTTCCTTGAACAGATCTACAAAATACAATGGACAAAAAACCATCATGCCCAAAACCATGTGCAAACCCCATGCAAAAAACCATGGGTATGTCCACCCAACATCTTTGGGTCTGCCCCCCATCCTTGGCTCCACATAAAAAAAATCGTGGGGCGCTTCCCTAGACCTCGTGCATAGGGGCTACTGCCCCCCTACAAACCCCCCGATAGGGTGGGTTACCACCCCCTACTGCGCCTGAAACAATGTACATCATGTGCAACTAGTTATGGAAAGAATATAACACATACCCAACAATAGATCTAACTTGCTCTATCACATGCCTTTTGATGAGCTAAGTTGCATGACCATTGTTGGGAGTTTCTTCATTTTTATATAATGTAAGCCTTCTTGTGTTGCTTTAAAAATATCCTAGATAGATTCTATCTTCTAACTAAAAGACGGAAATATTCCTAAGAAATAGTTTTTGAAAAATATCTTCTTCACCCTCATTGCTAATATCTTTTCCATAATTTTGTATACACAATCACACAAGGATGTGTCGATAGTCAGATAAGTGTTCTATATCAACTAAGGGAAATTACCCATTGGCAAGTCCCAATTAGACTTACTCTCGTTTGGGATGATAATTTTCAACTCATATGTGGGCTCGGTTTTCCACTTTAAAGAAATGAAAAATCAATTCCAAGTCAATATGAAAGGAACAAATTAAATCAAATTCTTAATTTAAATAATTATTAAAATAATTAGACAAAATAAATCAAAATATAATCTATCTATTCATCTATCATAGCTAGGAGCATATACTAAATTGGTAAATCAATAGATATAAGCAATAATATTTATTATTGAAGGAAGGAAAAATAAATTCAAATTTTTCATCAATAATTGTTTAGGCACAAAACAATGTCCATTACATGTGATGAGTCACTCATAAAGCAGGCATGTCCTTACCTTCTACTAATACATTTACTAATGAATCAGAACTAGATTATGGAAAGAAATTTCTCATAAAGTTGTGACAAATAAATAATTCATACAACTTACAAAAATGTAGTTCATGTAAATATCTACTTGCATATGTTTTGAATTCATCAAATTGAATTTTAGACTCGTAATAATATCTAGTTCCTTGTACAATTTTTTTCCAAACCCATAAAACTGAATTGAAAACTTCATTAAATAGAAAAATATTTCTAAAAAGAAGCTACAAATTCCACTTATTTCTAACTGACATCTAAAAATACCAAAATAAAACAAATACAAATATATTAAGCAAAAACATCCTCTATGGATTTAGAAGTTCCTTTATTGGCATTCAATTTTCATTTCTCAAGATATTATTGCCACCTTGCAACTTTTTCACGTAACGATGTGATATGGGTAGGCCATGGAGATTTCATGATAAGTTCACAACTATAGATTCAAGTTGAAATCCTAGAATGACTTTTCTTCATTTTAGTTATATGTGAATAGATAGAATTTGAACATTATTCTGGGCTATAAATTAGACTTTGAATTAAATTGCTACTTCGATAATTGATTTCTTTAATTTTCTTGATTTGGCCCTTCTCAATTTTTTCTACATCACTCAAATAACGTTCAAGTGGAAATATTTCCCCAAGAAATCTTAGAGTTGGCATCTTAATTTCTTCAATAAATTCCAGTATTTCATCTGAAATCTTTGCACATTCCTTGTTAGTTTATGTTATAATTTCCTATGTAAATCCAAAGTTTCCTAACCAAGCATCCAAAAAAAACTAGAATTAGAGATGCTCCTCTTATGCCAATCTAAGAAGTTGTTCAAGAGTATCAATATACTACCTTGTCCATCATTTTAAACTATCTAAAGAAACATGTGCATCCTTTTTCTCAATACTCTAAGCTTTAACCATGCCAAATTGTTCAATAATCCTGTAACCGTGTCATGTAACTACTCAATCCCATTCAATATTTATAAAATTGATTGCATATTAAAAAAATTCTATTGATCGTGCTTCAGTCTTTAAAAATTCAACACCTCGTTATTTGTTTTTCAATTCAAATTTGCGTGAAATTAGTATCGAAATGACAATTAACCTTGTGCACTTAAAACATAAATCATGGGAACATGTTAGGGCACTTTTCAAGAAATAGGGCCTTGGTTATGAGGAGTATATGATTGACATTCGATTCAATCCTCTCAAATGTAACAACATCCAAACCTGTCTTCTGATAGAAACATTAATTAATGACTATGTCGATTATTAACTAATGACAGGATGTCATATAAAATTTCAACAAGTTCTCCACTTGAAACAAACAGAATATGAAAAACATCAATTATAGTTAAAGTTCATGTTCGTTAAACTCTCTTATGGGTCCCGAGAGTTCGAGACATAGGAAAAATATTAGCGTGTTTTCACTCGATATTAATAGATTTCAAAAAAGTTGTTGATCAACTAAATGTCCACTAACATATTAGGCTTCGGCTATTGGGAGATCAGTAAGGATGTGATCTGAAAAGCCATAAATTAACAGAAGTGTTACATGACGTATTAACTAATAGGATTTTGGGATATATACATTGTATGCAAAGAAAGAGATTTGGATATAATCCATTCAATATTGATAATTTTGAAAGATAGGTTAACTAGCAATTGCATTACATGTTGCAAAGGAAATGTCGCAAGGCTGTAATATAGGAAAGAATAGCATAAATGAAAGAAGAGGTAGTAGGAACTTTCTCGACTTTAGCTCCTCTAGAATAAGGGGTGGAGAATTATGTTTACTGAACTACTTGACCTCAAATCAAAATATCCATCTTGGTAATTGTTGTGGAACAACTTATTTATTATTAATTGCATGTAAGATGCGCTTTTTCATAATGGATGAGACGTTTTGGCCAAAGTACTCAAGACCTTTATATGAGGAAATAAGCATATTTATTTATTTTTGCATGAAGGATGCACTTGGTTTTTATGACCAGGTTGGTTAGACTTCACCCTTCCAGGAAACGATTTTCTTCTATCACATTCCTAATGTTGAATTCCTCTAATACTACTCATGGAACTTTGACTTTGCTTTATAGCTAAAATTATTTAATGGCATAACAACTTATCACTATGACAGGTTATATTTCATAAGAGACTACTAAAAATCTAAGTATGGTATATCCACTTTCACCTATCATTTGCACATAGAGAATATAGTTATCTTAATTGTCAATTTTTATGGATAAGGGACATTTGGGCCTTTTTTAACCCTTGGGGATGCCTAATTAATCTCAATTCAGATAAATTCATATTAGTAAATTATCTACAATTATATTGCCATAATTCCTCTTTGAACAACCAATATTCCACTACTTTGGAACTTTTCACCTCACTCATAATAACAAACATCATCAAGACCCAAAAGTAAGAAGAAAAAATCAGCTCATAATCATGGAATCTAACGAATTGTTAAGGATAATAATTCAAGACCTTAGTGCCTTTTAAAGATCATTTATTTTCCCATCAAATAAAAAGCAACAATTGAATTTTGTAGTGAGAAGAATGGTAACAAATTTTAAATATAATAACTCCCTTCCCTAGTGATTGTACATTTTGGTTTTGAAAGGAAATTATTTTCCTGATCTTTCAAATAATAGATTCCTCCCTAAGAGACCTTTTAGAAATACTTTTTTTTTTCAACTGATTGAAATAGGTAAGTGTATTTTGTCTATTGTTTTCTGAATGATTAAATTTAAGGGTAGAGGTAAAGAGTCTACTAGAAAAAAAGAGAGCAAAGTGACTGAATGTCAACTGAAAATAACATTGAGGAATCTCTTCTGATTTTGTCATGTCGGCCTTCTTCAACTAATGAGGTAGTAGGTACTTTCTCGGCTCCAAATCCTTCAGAATAAGGGGCGAAGAATTATGTTGAGTGAACTACTACTCACGGAACTCTCACTCCTCCTTACAATTGGAGTTTTTCTCTTCCCGTAGCTCTATCTTAGACTATAATTCCAGCTTTCTCTTGTTTATGAATAAATTGTTTCTATATCACTATTGTCTGTGTCTTTTTGAGTGCTTGCTTGAATCAGTGAGATAATGTAGCTGGTTTGGATTCCAAAATCCTTGGCTAACCAATTTTCTGAAGAATCCTCTTCTGTTTTTAATTCTGCTATTAGATCCTCCAAAGCCTTTTCAACATCATTTCCTTCTAAAGAATCATATCTTCTTGATAAGTTTCCTTTGGCCTGCTTTTCTTCTTCCATATACTTCAGATCTGAATGAATGGAACTTGAAATAGACTTCGTGACATTTTCCGAATTCCATGATTTTTCATTGCACTTCTCATGTGTATCGAGGAAAATGGATTCCACACATTCAACATTATGCCTTTTTAAGGCTTATTGTAAGGTTGGCATCTTTTCTTCACCGTGTCTCTTTTCTTATGTATGCTTGACTTTGATACAAACAACTGTCACTAACCCCTTTAAATGTGCACAATTAATAAATTTTCCCCTCTTTATGTCATGTTGACTAGAAAAAATGGATTTTGCATATTGAATTGTATGTTGCCACCACACCTCTTCCATATCTGATGGGTTTTGTTTCATATGTTTCTTTTCATCAAGAAGCATAAGAATTCTCGACAAGGGATCCTTTAATGCTGGAAAAATCAATGATCCCTCCCCTCTTCTCTGATGTTCATTAGAAACATGAGATTATTTAAATTCATATTGAGCTACATTCTAGCCATTTTCCATTCTCGATGTATAATCTCTAGCTCATTTATTTCCCTCTGTATTATCAAGTACTGCTTGAATGTTTTAGATATGCTCCTTGAGCTATGAAATAGTTATTTTCTCCTTCCTCTAGTCATGTTTAGGAGGAAACCTTATGTCCAAGAGTTGGTACTTTTCATGGACCTCATTGGAACATGTAGGAATGATTTACTCATGCGTCACTTTAGGAAAAATTATGTCCATATGGTGCTAGATTTTCTTGTGAACAACAATTGGATGTGAAGGGCTAGTTTCTTTACATACCACTTTTGGAATAGTGAAATTCAAATGTTGCTTCTTTTCTTTCAAAAGTTTCACTTCAAATCCAGGATGGCTTACTTACTTTGTGAATCCCAAAAATGATATCTAATATAATGCACTGCGGAAACCCGTCATACTTAAAATACTAAGAGTAAAGGGATCTCTTCTTGAATGGTTCATGAGGCACAATAGTTGCTAAGGTTTTGCAAATGGGGTAGCAAGCTAAGTTGGGCTTGATCTTGGGGAAAATCTAAGGCCAAGCGCGCTTGAGCCATAGGAGTTCTGGGATGGGTGACCTCCCAGGAAGTCCTGGTTACCGGGTGCAAGCTCGGAAGTGATGATTGACGCTATGTGATTCATTTCACTAGTTTCAATCCCACTTCTTCACCCCTGTGAGCATCACCCGATGCAATGAGTGCTAAGTGGACTATTCAAAAATCATGAGAAATTAGTCAGTTATGACTACCTCTCATGGAAATGGTCATAGATGAATGACTAAATTAACGCAATTGAATCCCAAAAATGATATCTAATATAATGCACTGCAGAAACCCCTCATACTTAAAATACTAAGAGTAAAGGGATCTCTTCTTGAATGGTTCATGAGGCACAATAGTTGCTAAGGTTTTGCAAATGGGGTAGCAAGCTAAGTGGGCTTGATTATGGGGAAAACTCCACAGTTAAGCGCGCTTGAGCCAGAGGAGTTATGGGATGGGTGACCTCCGGGGAAGTTCTGGTTACCGGGTGCAAACCCCAGAAGTGATGATTGACGCTATGTGATTCATTTAGATGAATGACTAAATTAACGCAGTTGAATCCCAAAAATGATATCTAATATAATGCATTGCGAAAACCCCTCATACTTATATTCATATTAACAATTATGTTATATTTTTAAAAAATCCAATTTCAATGAATTTATTTGATCCAAATTAATGAATTGGAAAGCAAAAGGATAGTTTAAAGTTTCAAAGGTTTATATTTATATAAAAATTATATTATACTTAAAATATAGAGAAATTTTTCCTCATATGTTTAGAGTTTTAATTTTTTTAAATCTAATTTTAATTCTTTTAATTTGTCTAAATTGTATTGGAAAAAGAAAACAAGAGTTTAAAGTTTGAAATAATTATAGAAGCTATAAAAGTTAAAGTTCGAGAAGATAAAAGTTAAAAGACTAAGGTTAAAGTTAAAGTTTCATAGGATTATATGATTGTAGTTCTTTCCTTTCTCTCCCAATTATAGCATGAGAAGAAATGTTTAGAGTTTTTAATTTATTTATTTTTAAATCTAATTTTAATTCTTTTAATTTGTATGAATTAATGTATTGGAAAAAGAAAATGAGAGTTTAATGTTTGAAAGGATTATAGAAACTATAAAAGTTAAAGTTCGAGAAGATAAAAGTTAAAAGACTAAGGTTAAAATCAAAGTTTCACAGGATTATAAGGTTGTATTTTTTTCCTTTCTCTCCCAATTATAGCATGAAAAGAAGGGATTCATCTCTTATTCTTTTGAGAGCATATGGACCTCCTTCTTCTTCTTTTTGTAAGTTTGATAGTTCCTCCCTATTTTCCATTTGATAAAAAAAGCATGTTACAATCATAATATATGTTGGATGACCTCAACTTGCCCGTAGGAAACTAGGCGTGTTGGCCACCTTAAAGACCTCCTTCTCAATACACTAGCAAGGGTGAAATTTCAAAGTGTTGGAGCAACTACAATTGTTGGGAGAAATTTAAAAGTTCACATTTTAATAAAAAGTGAAAAAATGGAGATTAACAACAAAGAGGTAACTATACCCTCTATTGTTTTTTTGGTTTTTTTTAATACTATTTTATAAATCTTCCCTATAAGTAATATCTAGTAATTGGGGTGTACTAAAGGGACAAAAAATATCCTACCATGTTGTAGGAGAATAGGGACTGAATTTACCCTCGTCCTATGTTAAAGAGATGTATGTGAAATGTCATTATCTTTAATTATTTATTTTAGGGTAGAAATAATAATAATTAATAGATGTGTATAGATATTTTTATTATAGAGATTAGAATTATTTTTTATGATCTTTGTGTGAGGAAAGGATTCATCTCTTGCTCTTCTGGGAGCCTATAGACCTCATTCTCAATACACTAGAAAGAGTGAAATTCAAAAGTGTTGGAGCAATCACAATTGTTGGGAGAAATTTAAAAGTTCACGTTTTAATAAAAAATGAAAAAATGGAGATTAACAACAAAGAGATAATTATACCCTCTATTATTTTTTGATTTTTTTTAATACTATTTTATAAATCTTCCCTATAAGTAATATCTAGTAATTGGGATGTATTAAAGGGACAAAAATTATCCTACCGTGTTGTAGGAGAATAGGGATATAAGTAATATCTCGTAATTGGGATGTACTAAAGGGACAAAAATTATCCTAGTGTGTTGTAGGAGAACAGGGACCAAATGTGGCATCATCCAATGTTAAAGAGATGTATGTGAAATGTTATTATATTAAATTATTTATTTTAGGGTAGAAATAATAATAATAAATGGATTTGTATAGATCTTTGTATTATTGAGATTAGAATTATTTTTTATGATCTTTATGGTAAAATGGGTGTTGGTCAATTCTCAAAACACTAAATAATTAAACGAATTTCTCACATGTCCACATTACCAATTATGCTAATATTTTAATTCCACAAAACTATCATGATATATTTCATATTTAACATAAAATATTGTATAATTTCTTTTATTTTCCATTTAAACTTGACATGTAGCATTTTCTGCATTCTCTTACTAAATATTTTTTTTACATTACATAAAAAGCTAATAAAATCATATAAATTGTCAATTGGGCTATGTTGGGTTGTTGAAGAAATGGAATTCTCCCCATTTTGATTCAATTCCAATGAGTGACATGATAGATGTTAAAAAAAAAATTATCATATAAATTATGTTGAACATAAAATTATTAAATATAATTAAAAATATATATATATATAATAATAATAATAATAAAATAAAAATAAATAAATAAATATTTCACAAATATCTATCACCCAAAATAGTATCACCAAAGATAGATATCGATTCTCAATATGGTTGTTGTGAACACAATAATGGCACTCCATGATCTCCACCTCATTCACCTCATAAAATCATCTACACTCATATTTACCAAGTTAACTACTCTTCCATCACTAATGGATAATATTTCTCAATATGGTTATTGTGAACACAATAATAGTACCCCATGATCTCCACCTCATTCACCTCATAAAATCCTCTACACTCATATTTACCATGTTAACTACTCTTCCATCACTAATATATAATATTTAACTATAGCTTAAACATCACAAAGAAACTAGATATTGTAAACTTCATATCTTCCCTACATATGGATTTTTTTATGTGCACAACAATCCCATTGTGGTCTTCTTTTTGCATGTCTAGAATCGAAATAGAACCATATATGAGACACCATAAAAGACAAAAGATAGAACCATTGAAATATAAATGCATTTTCAAACTAACCTTTGCAAATATCTAACCAATGCAAATATCAACAACTTTTGTACATACAGCATTTCATGGGTACAATCATCACTTATGTAGAAGATATAGCCTTTCAATATCACCTACAAATCTTCTCCATTATCTAGTACATTCCTATAAGTGATTTGGGCCATTATGTTTTCCCAATATAAATGATAACATTAGAAATGCACATGCCATTTTATGGTTATAGGGTGTAGTTTCTAGAAAAATATATTTTTTACAATGCAATTTGAAGCCAAAGTATTTTTCTCTCTATTCAATTGGTAGTGGTGGACTTGAATTTTTTTGCATTTGATTACTACACAAAACTATATTTGTATATACACATGTTTGTAATAATAACATTGGAAAGGGTATGTGAGATTGAGGTTATAAGTATTCGTAAGTACAAAAAAAAAGTATTATGTACAAATATCCAATTTTTATTAAAAATAAGAGCTACTTTATTAAAATATGTAATGAGAGTGTAGAAAAATTTGAATAACTAATATATTATTCACCGAGATTCTCCTGATCACACACTATTTTATCTTCATGCACAATACAGAATCTCTTCTACCATTGATCATTACATGCGGAAATAAAATCAATTGCATGCACACATTAAAACCATTTGTCCACAGAAGAAGAAAAATAAGCAGGCTGCTAGATCTACAGCTGGAGAGGCCTTAGCCTCGCAGTTTGAGCTGGATTTTTTCGCTGATCGCATGCTTGGTCTCAAGTGTGATGGGTTCAGTGTGGTTTCTTGACAGTGGTGCGTCTTTTCACATGACAGGAGATCGAGATTTGTTTACTGATCTGGATGAGAAAGATCTTGGAGTGCACATCGAGATGGGCGATGATGGTAGATACAGTGTGACTAGTATCAGTACTATTTCCTTTGAGAGGGAGTCTGGTAAACCCTTCGTATTGAAGGAAGTGATGCATGTTCCAGGATTGAAGAAGAATCTGATCTCTGTGGCGATGTTAGAAGACAAGGGATATGATGTTGTCTTTAGCAAGGGAAAGGCTTTCCTGCGCAGTAAGGCAATTGGTGAGACTCGAAGGATAGGGGTTCGAGTTAAGAACCTTTATCAATTGCAGGTAGATGGCTGCGCAGCAGTGGCAGGCAAGGCAGAAGGAGTGGTGAGCCGGGATGATGGCGAGTTGTGGCACCAGAGATTGGGCCACCTTCACCATGGAGCCTTGAAGATACTGCAACAGATTTCTACTGGGCTTCCTATGGGTACTCTTGCGCAGTCAGATCAGTGCAAGGGGTGTACCTTAGGAAAATTTGTGAAATCCACCTTTCACGAGAAGGATAGTCGCGCCACGAAGATCCTTGAGAGAATTCACACAGACGTGTGTGGACCTTTCTCAGTAGCTTCGACAGCAAAGAATAGGTATTATGTGATATTTGTTGATGATTTTTCTCGTAAGTGTTGGATCTTCTTCATGCAGAAGAAGAGCGAGACATACTCAAATTTCTGTGAGTTCAAGGCACTGGTTGAGAAAGAATTGGGGAAGCAGGTGAAGGCTCTCAAGAGCGACAATGGTGGTGAATTCATCTCTGGTGAGTTCGAGGACTTTTTCAGCGCAGAAGGAATTCGAAGAGAGCTCATAGCACCTCATAACCCACAACAGAATGGGGTTGCTGAGCGGAAGAACAAAACGATCGTGGGTGTTGCACGGGCGATGTTACATGATCAGGGCCTTCCCATACACTTGTGGGTTGAGGCATGCAATACTGCAGTATATGTGCAGAACCGTTGTCCTCACAGGATACTTGGCATGAGTACACCCAAGGAGGCGTTTTCTGGTAAGAAGCCTGATATTTCCCATTTGAGGATTTTTGGTTCACCTGTTTACATTCATGTGACGAAGGATGCCAGGAAGAAGCTAGAGTCGACTGCAGAGGTTGGGATATTTTTGGGGTACACTTATACACCCCACAACTATCGTGTGTATTTTCCAGACAGTCGCAAGACTGTTGTGCGACGGGATATCAAATTTCATGAGGAGAAAGCCATGAAGTGTTCGCTTGAGAGAGAGCCACACTTGCATGCAGATGAGGAGCTATTAGTTCCTAAGGATGAGCTTCAGGATGTGGATCAGCCACAAGAGGAATTTCATGGAGTGGAAGAGACCACTCATGCAGTGCCAACCATCAGAGGGCGGAAGCGCACTATAGAAGCTGAGCGACTGGCTCAAGATGCAGAGAGGGTTGTAGGAGCACCTACATCACAGCGCAGACAGAGACAGTCACCTGATCGGTACACTGGATACATGGCTCTCATGAGTCAATGTATCGTGACAGAGCCATCCTCTTTCGAGGAAGCTGTGGAGGATCCCGCAAGGGTAGATGCCATGGTGGAAGAGTATGATTCGAATGTCAGAAACAGTGCATGGGAGATTGTCCCAAGGCCGGAAGGGAAATCAGTGGTGGGTTCGAGATGGATCTACAAAGTGAAGTAGGTAGCTGACGGGAGTGTGGAGAAGTACAAGGCAAGATTTGTTGCCTGAGGCTTCTCAGAGATAGAGGGGATCGATTATGAGGAGACCTTTGCACCTGTCGCAAGGTATTCTTCCATACGAAGCATCCTAGCTCTCTCAGCACAGATGGGGTGGCACATTCATCAGATGGATGTGAAGACTGCGTTCCTCAATGGGGTGATTGAGGAGGAGGTGTACATAGAGCAGCCCGAAGGTTTCGAGATCTTCAATAATGAGTCGCATGTGTGCAGGCTCAAAAGAGCGATGTATGGGTTGAAACAAGCACCTCATGCTTGGTACACATGGATAGACATTTATTTCACTGGACTTGGATTCTCCAAGAGTGAGGCAGATCCGAACCTATACCAGATAGTGGTGGAGGGTAAGTTGATAATCATTGTACTTTATGTAGATGATTTGATTTTGACGGGTGATGAACTATTGATACCTCATGTAAGGCTGATCTTGCAAAAGAGTTTGAGATGAAGGACTTGGGCCTCCTTCATTATTTCCTGGGATTGTAAATTTGGTAGCGCAGTGGTCGACTATTTGTTTCTCAGGGTAAGTATGCCCGGGAGATACTGGAGAAGTTCAACATGCATGGCTGCAAGCCTGATGACACTCCTCTTCCTGGTGGATGGAGGAAGGAGGATGCTACTTCGACGGAGGTAGTGGATGCCACTGTTTATCGACAGTTGGTGGGGTTGCTTATGTATCTGGTCAATACACGACCCGACATATGCTATGCAGTTAACCAGCTTTCACAAGCTATGGTTAATCCTACCAAGCTCTACTCGAAGGTAGGGAAGCATGTATTGAGATATCTCAGAGGCATATCGGGATATGGATCATGGTACAGACAGGAGGATGAGTTGAGGCGGCATGGCTTCTCGGATCGGTATCATCATATTAGAGATTGTGTGCAGCGGAAGATCATGTTACTTTCATACATTCCCACTGAGGATCAGGATGTTGATATCTTGACGAAGGCGCTCACCAGGAGCAAATTCGAATACCATAGAGGCAGGATCGGGGTGTGATAATCCCTATCTGTTGAGAGGGAGTGTTGCGGAGATTGCAACAAGAAGATGATGAGAGAAGTCGCCTTCACTATGGGCCCACAGGGCTTCTTTTTGAAGCAAAGTCTATTTTTAGACATATGGATCAGTTCTATGAGTTGCAGTTCTATGAGTTGCAGGATGCTATTTGTGGATGGTTGGTCAAGTTGGAAAAATATATGGACTTCTATTTCTAGACATATTTGGCGGAATCTATTTTTAGATTGCCAGTCTAAAAATATATATGTCGACTATTATTAGCTCTTAATAATATTTGGACTATAAACATTATCTTATTCTCTTGGAGCACTTCAGTTAAGTGCACAGATGTGGCACAGGAGCTAACAGAAGGAATTACGCTATTCCTGAGGGTTAAGTGGAGATATTGCATGGAGACTTCAGTTAGAATTCATGTGACAGAGTTTGGTGGAGTTATTGAGGTAGTTGGTGGAGTTGTGTTCAGTTTAACTGAGTTAAACATAGTTGAGCTAGTTGTATTTAGTCTAACTGATTGATACACTAGTGAGAGTGGTGTGAATTAATTATTAATTAATTCACTAATTATAAACTCATTAATCAACTAAATAATACATCAGCTAACTTCAGTGCATGGACATTTTCAGTGGAGACCAGTGCAGAGATAGGTGAAAGAGCAGGTTAACTATCAGTTGTGACTATACTGTTGCATATTTTCAAAAACCAGTGATTGGAGGAGCCCATGAGGATTGCGCAATACAAGCCAGGTGGTTCAAGTTATTTAATGAGCCATCCTACAACATTTATTACGAAATAGAGGCTGGCTATCAGGTGGCAGAGATTGGAGCATGTGCTTTGCTAGATCTAGCTTGATTAGTGTGTAGCAATTGGAGGTTGTGTTGAGAGCTTGTGAGGAGATTTGTACAATGATTGTTACATTATCTCTATGACATATAATATACAGATAGTTGGGGGTTTTCAGCTTCAAGCTTTCCCATGAAATACTGTGTTCATATGTGTGATTGTTTATGGTTTTAATGTGCGCATGCGATTGTTTTTATTTCCGCAATTAATGATCAATGAAGAGATTATGTATTGTGCAATGAAGACAGGGAGTGTGTGATCGTAGAATCTCAAAAGAATAATATATCAAAGGATCAAATTTTCTGCATGAATGCCGATATTGATCATTGGAGCAATTGCAAAACATTGAAGCAGTTGAGTTTTGTGCTGGTGGAATTCGAATTTGCAGTAGTGTTTTCTTGGTGTCAAAGTTGAGATGTCTTTCAACGGATTGTGATTGGAGTATTCCCTTGACGGCAGCTCGAATTATATTACATGGAAGGATAGGATGGAGGCGGTGCTGGATGACAATGGGTTGAAGGAGTTCATAGATGCAGAAATTCCAAAACCTACTTCTAGTGATGTTGTCGTACTTGACGCATGGCAAAAGAAGACAGCAAAGTGTAGAAGAATTCTGTTGGAAGGTGTGAAGGGTCACATAGTTTCCAGCCTTCATGGTAAATCTTCTCCATTCTTGATGTGGAAAGCTTTGACAGATTTATTCCAAAGCAAGAGCGATCAGAGGAAGTTGGCGCTCAAGGATAGACTCAGAAACATAAAAATGGAGAAAGGCGACAGTATTCCCAAGTACCTCACGAAGTTCATCCAATGTAGGGATGAGTTGGGAAGTGTGGGGGTTACTGTTGATGACGAGGACTTGGTGAGCTTGGCTCTCCTTGGGCTTCTGAAGAGTTGGCATTCCTATCAGGACTCTGTCAATGGTCGGGATAAATTGCCAGGCTGGGAGCGACTTTGGTCGGATCTTGTGCAAGAGGAGATAAGGCGAAGTACTAGGGACAGATCTTCATCAAAGAAATCTGATGAAGAGAATTGCGCTTTGGTTGCCAAAGCAAAGAAGGGGAAGAGCAAGAAATCTTCTCAATGCGGTGCGAAAGGCAAGAAGCAGGACATGTCCAAGGTGAAGTGCTTTCACTGTCACCAACACGGACATTACGCCACTAGTTGTCCACAGAAGAAGAAAAATAAGTAGGCTGCTGGATCTGCAGCTGGAGAGGCCTTAACCTCGCAATTTGAGATGGATTTTTTCGTTGATCGCATGCTTGGTCTCAAGTGTCATGGGTTCAGTGTGGTTTCTTGACAGTGGTGCGTCTTTTCACATGACAGGAGATCGAGATTTGTTTACTGATCTGGATGAGAAAGATCTTGGAGTGCACATCGAGATGGGCGATGATGGTAGATACAGTGCGACCAGTATCGGTACCATTTCCTTTGAGAGGGAGTCTGGTAAACCCTTCATATTGAAGGAAGTGATGCATGTTCCAGGATTGAAGAAGAATATGATCTCTGTGGCGATGTTAGAAGACAAGGGATATGATGTTGTCTTTAGCAAGGGAAGGGCTTTCCTGCGCAGTAAGGCAACTGGTGAGACCCGGAGGATAGGGGTTTGAGTTAAGAACCTTTATCTTGCAGGTAGATGGCTGCGCAGCAATGGCAGGCAAGGCAGAAGGAGTGGTGAGCCGGGATGATGGCGAGTTGTGGCACCGGAGATTGGGCCACCTTCACCATGGAGCCTTGAAGAAAAATTTAGAAGAGTTATTCAGGTGGAAGATATTGGAGCATGTGTTTTGCTAGATCTAGCTTGATTAGTGTGTAGCAATTGTAGGTTGTGCTGAGAGCTTGTGAGGAGTTTTGTACAATGATTGTTACTTGATCTCTATGACATATAATATACAGATAGTTGGGGTTTTCAGCTTTAAGCTTTCCCATGAAATACTGTGTTCATATGTGTGAATGTTTATGCCTGTCCTTCCATGAAATATAATTCGAGCTGCCCTCAAGGGCATACTCCAATCGCAATCCGTTGAAAGACATCTCAACTGCGACACCAAGAAAACAATACTGCAAATTCGAATTCCACCAGCACAAAACTCAACCGCTTCAATGTTTTGCAATTGCTCCAATGATCAATATCGCTCTGATACCATGTAGAAAAATTTGAATAACTGATATATTATTCACCGATATTCTCCTGATCACACACTATTTTATCTTCATGCACAATACAGAATCTCTTCTACCATTGATCATTACATGCGGAAATAAAATCAATTGCATGCGCACATTAAAACCATAAACATTCACACATATGAACACAATATTTCATGGGAAAGCTTAAAGCTGAAAACCGCAACTATCTGTATATTATATGTCATAGAGATCATGTAACAATCATTGTGCAAAGCTCCTCACAAGCTCTCAGCACAACCTCCAATTGCTACACACTAATCAAGCTAGATCTAGCAAAACACTTGCTCCAATATCTGCCACCTGATAGCCAGCCTCTATTGTGTAATCAATGTTGTAGGATGGCTCATTAAATAACTTGAACCACTTGGCTTGTAGTGCGCAATCCTCATGGGCTCCTCCAATCACTGGTTGTTGCAAATATGCAACAGTATAGTCACAACTGATAGTTAACCTGCTCTTTCACCTATCTCTACACTGGTCTCCACTGAAATTGTCCATGCACTGAAGTTAACTGATGTATTCTTTAGTTGATTAATGAGTTTATAATTAGTGAATTAATTAATAATTAATTCACACCACTCTTCACTAGTGTATTAATCAATTAGACTAAATACAACTAGTTCAACTATGTTTAGATTAGTTAAACTGAACACAACTCCATTAACTTCCTCAATCAACTCCACCAAACTCTGTCACATGAGTTCTAACTGAAGTATCCATGCAATAGCTCCACTTAACCCTCAGGAATAGCGTAATTCCTTCTGTCAGCTCCTGTGCCACATCTGTGCACTTAACCGAAGTGCTCCAAGAGAATAAGATAATGTTTATAGTCCAAATATTATTAAGAGCTAATAATATTCGACATATCTATTTTTAGACTGGCAATCTAAAAAATAGATTCCGTCCAGTATGTCTAAAAATAGAAGTCCATCTATTTTTTCCAACTTGACCAACCATCCACAAATAGAATCCTGCAACTCATAGAACATGATCCATATGTCTAAAAATAGACATAGTCTAAAAAATAGACTTTGCACCAAAAATAGCCCGCGGGCCCACTTAGTGAAGGCGAATTCTTTCCACTAAGCTCATCATCTTGTTTCAATCTCAACAGGGAGCGGGAAGAGAGGAGTTCAACAAAAGTTTTTAGTAATTTTTATCACTATATATTTTTAAATAAAAGTATTATAAACTATAAAAATTAATTAACATTTGAAATATGATATATTTTTTTATATTAATAAAAGCAATTATAATAAAATTCACAAATACATATCACCCAAAATGGTATCAACCACACCGGATGTGAGTGCATAATTTGGAATGCAAGGTGGCTCGTCCTCAGCGTGACACATGGCCATGCATGGGGATCATCCGACAGGCATTAAAGCCTCCAGTTGCTCCCCTCAAGCAAACAAAGTTGGCCCTGCCTCTCACGTTAATTACTGTCTGGTCCACCATCCCAAGAGTTATTTAATGGCGCTGCTCCCCTCTTTACAGTCATTCGGCCCCTTCAATTTTAGTCTCTCGGGTCTATCTGCCCCATGCTCTTCTGAGCCCTTCAAGATCCTCTACTACCTGCATTTTCAGTTGGTTGTGTCATCTCTGCATACCAGTCACCCCTTTGTTGTGTCGTCTCTACAATCCAGCCACCCCAACTCCTCGCCACCCCTACATGCAATCCATCCCTCTGCTTCTCACCTAGCTCATGCTCATTCTTTCTCAAGCATGCCACAAAGGCACAAAATGAGGTGCCTTCAAGGCCGAGGCAGGGGCCAGTCCTCATGCCCGCCCATTTCACTCCACAAAGATAGCCACACTACAACCCAATTCGACCCAGTTTCACTATGACTACACTCTGGAATGCCCTCATGTCACGACCACTATCACTGTGAGTTTTCAGGAGTTGCCATCGAGCTCTGGCTCTAGAAATTGGCTCAAAATATCAACAATTTCACTTGCTCCTCCTCAGCATTCTCGGAAGTCAGAAGCACTGCCAGTCCAACTAGAAGACCACTCCTCCAGCAGTGAATGCAGTGGAAACGACAACCTAGTTCGCTCGGAGGACGAAAGGAGGGATGGAAGAGGCAGCCTGGTGTGCACCACCACCATGCTGGATCCCAACGCGTAGTATTCAAAGCAAGACGAGGATTCTTCGGAAGACTATAGGTGTATGATTGTTGAAGAGCCTTCGCCTCAGCCTCATGACAAGTAGTATGACACGCAACTTTAGTTTTGAGAGGTTAACTCTCTCTATGTTGTTTTATTTTTCAGATAGCATGCTTTTTCTGAACCATGTGATAAACTTTTGCTCCTATTTTGTTAATGCTAGTTTCCCTACTCAAGGCGGAAATTTTTGTACCTGTTTCCCCATTTGGGGCAGTCACATTCCAGTTTTTTTGAACTATGCTCCCTCCGGAATTGGCTAGCATAGCAATTCCGAGGGCAAGTTTCGAACTGTAAATTATGTGAAAATTAATAGAATAGTTTTAATTAGAAAAATAAAAATTGTATCAACCAAGATAGAGATAGATTCTCAATATGGTTATTGTGAACACAATAATGGTACTGTTATCACAAAATTGAACCTGATAGACTACTAATAAAATCAATCTCATGTAACTATTTCAAACCAATCTTTTGATTGAGGCTTAGCCTCCTCAACCTGAGAGGGCTCTCTCAAAGGGTTATGAATTTTTGATAAAAATATAGATGGTTAACTCTATGCGGGGTAATAATCAGATAGATGATAAATGTCTATTTAAAATCACATCAGCAAGTACACATTGGGCTTATGGAGTCAAAATAGTCTCAATAAACCAATAAATCTACTTAACATGGAAGTTGAGGCATATCAGAGTTTTAGTCAAGAGATACACATGTGAAACTATAAAAACACAATCAGTTCATTTATATAGGAAGTTAGAGCATCTAAAGATGAATTATGAGTAATATAGATAAACACCATTGCAATAGGATAATAAGAGATGCAAATAGAATAGGAAAACACCAAAACTCCTTTTGAATCCCAAGTTGGTTAAGTAGAAACTCTCTGTATTAGCTGAAAACCAGTCAATTACAATAAGCACAGTCTTTTGCTAAAAATGTCCAACCCAATGCTAACTCGACCCAATGGCCTTTAATAGACCATTTTCAACATGATATGATCTCATATTAGGCTAGATACATCGAATTTCTAACTCTTGACACCTTGCATAAGCATAAAACATCAAATTTATGACAAGCAAACACCTATCCTACTTGACAGTCCTATTTCAACTAAGACTCAAACTCTTCATTACTATCTTTAACAAGCTTATCTATTTGAAATTACATCATTTTCCAAGTGTATCATCACATGGTCAAATTTGGATGATGGGCTTTAGTTCTTCATGACCACTTTGCTAACCTCCACAAAAGCAGGAAACCAAACCCTGTTTTTAAGGCATAGGATTATTTTCCTTCTTTGAACATTCTGACCATCATTTAAAATTTATTTCGTGGTCCTTGGCTATTGGAGATTATCTTAACATGTCTCATCACTCATCACTAGCCTCCAGCTGTCCAAAAACCGCTGCAAAACTTGTTCAAAAGGCTATAATTTATGGTGCTACGAAAACACAACAGTTTTGTAGTGCCCTTTGTAACGCTGCCATTTCAACCTTTTTTATTCAAAAACTTGGTTATTTCCTTATGCAACATTTTAATCATCCTTCAATACATCTTCCATGATAATTACAGCTCTTAAATCATCCTTTAACCCCTTGAAAACTGATCAAAAGGAGCAGAAAAGGCAGCTACAGCAGTTTCGTAGCGCTTTTCTGCTTTTTTACACTAAATGCGCTACAAAACTGCTGAGTATGCAGTTTTGTCATAAAATTTGCCAAGTGAAAAGTATTATTGCCCCAGAACTCAAAATATTACTTATCTCATCATCTAAAAACCACAACAACCATATAGTAACTTCATTTTAGCTTTTTTGAGACATTTCTTCTTCATTTGCAATAGGTTGGCCTATTGGTTTTTCATGTTTTTTCCTGAAAAATAGGTCTTGGGACAGAGCCTATATCTCTTACTCCATGATGTATTTTGAAAAAATGAAGGAGGTTTTTATAGGCCATTATGTATTGAATAAAAAAATCTCTTTTTTTTTTAAACATATCTCCCGCTGTCCAGAAACAGCCTTTGAAAAAAATGTGTAAAACAGGAAAACTCTGTTTCTGAAAATAGGGCTTCAAAGAAAGCCTTGTATCTCCCAATTGATAACACCTGTGAGAAAATTGAGAGATTTTTTTGTATCTAGGGTTGTGATGAATACAAAACTCTTTCATAGTTCCAAAACATTTTTTTATTTGGCCAGAAACTGAACTTGAAGTTGACTTCTAAACAGTCATGTACAGGACAGTTTCGTAACAGCAGTTTGCATTGCATTTTAATTTATCAATTTCTGCCACCTCCTAATGAATGTGAAGAAACTGAAAGAGGTTTTTGTATTTAGGTCTATTATGAAGAAAAACCTCTTTCATATTTCCAAAATTCGTTTTCAGTAGCTCACAAACCACCTTTGAAGTTTACTTCTCAAAATCAGAAAAAACAGAGTTTTGATGTTTGCGCTACGAAACTATTAGCGCTTTCATAGCGCAAAGTGAATTTTTTGAACTAGTGGCGCTATGAAAACGAGGTTTCTTAGCTAATTGGCCAATTTTGACACGAAACGTTTAGTAAATGACCCACAAATGAAAATGATGGATATTTGACATGAAGCGACTTCTGTATTTAGAAGTATGATCTATGGAGGAGTATATCTCGGTGCACGGCAGATGAAATCAACATAATATGTCCTCATGGAATATGAGGTGGTTGTATATGAACGAGAAACTAGAAAACTTTTTAATTCCTGGGAATGAATAATGTGCAGAGAGGAAGAGATCATGAAATGCAACCATGTCAAGAGGCAGTTATCATCTGAAAGCCAGGAAGATGTGACTGAGAGATCTCCTGGGAAGATATGCAGACTCTAACAGAAGTCTCATAAAGAAGAAGACCCTTGGCAAAACATACCAGTAGGAGATGTGTCAATCTGAATAGAGGATGTCAATGCCTACAAGAATATTTCATGGTGAAATATCATCACTGAGGTAACCTTTTGTTTTTAAAAGGTTCATATGTATATGTTCATCTAGATGAATTTGTGCAGGGCTGCTTTTCATGAGAAAGGATACATGATCCTTGGAGATGATTTGAAGAAAAGTAGCATAGCATAACTGTGGACTAGATGAGAAAGGATGATGAATCACTTTCTGGTAGTGGACATGACTTGTGACTGAAAGTGATGGATGATCTGTGCCCTATGAAGCCAAAAGTTGAAGATTCCTCAATATCGAAATCCATGACATCGAGGGAAGGAATTATTCATGAGTAGTTGGATTGCTGCTGCAAGACCCTGGTTGAGAAAGAGCCTGGTGGTAAGTTTCTTACTTGGAAGAAGCTTGGAGTATGTCCTTCCTGTATTAAGAGGGAGATACATATGTAATTATCTATTACATGTGTCATGCACTAGACCAGGACTAACAACCGTAAGTCTTAGTGAAGGTCGTGTGAAGAGAATGGATAGACACATCATTCTAGTCTTCACATGGAAGACAGAATGGAAGATTGGGTAATCATCTGGCATTCGATACTTTTTGAAACTGAGATAGGGCATTCAAGGTAAGAGTAGTCATGGACCGATATTCTTTGAGGGTTGGCTACCCAAGAGAAGAATAGTCCAAGAAGGTCATACTCTGGGAACATCTAGGTGGGGTATGTACCTAGGAGAGACAATGACTATGGTGTCTATTATTCATGTGTCTCACCAACATTGTAGCCCATTGTCTCGTTGAGAGATGGGTTTGTTAGTCAAGGCCTTGCACTAGGACAATGTTGGTTGATATGATGCTATACAGATGTGATTACCAATCCGATTCTTCTTATGAGATTCTTCAGTTTGAAAGTGACCTTGTACCTGTATGAATGCCTTCGTAGTTAAGAGGGAGTGTTTAAAAGTGTAACTAGGTCGATCTTCATGTTGACTATGTAATTATGTAATTATGAAAAAGAAATAGTCAAAATAATATATATTATTGTTGTATTTGCTTCATGGATTTCATGAGCATGATTTATTAAGTAGATGAACTTCTTCTTGATGTCCATTAGGTTTGAGTTAAGTGTCAGATCTAGTCTTGCTATATGCTCCAAGACCTTGTGGAAGAAGCTCACAATAGCCCTTCAATAATGATGAAAGACAAGCCTTAAATGCAGTGAAGAAATACCTCTCCAATGCTGGAATAAACCTACTCTAGTCGACCTAATTCACCATGCACAAGTCGGTTGCATGGTCAGCCTATTTAAGGGAATGTGCCCTATATATATATATACTCATGTAATGCGGTCATTACTCAAGCAAGTATGTGGACATCTCCAAGAAGATAGTGCGGATAAAGGACAACAAACAGTGCGGATAAAGGATAGAAAATAGTGCGGATAAAGAAAAAGAACAATACCTAGTGTGGATTTAAAAGGAAGTAATGTGTGGGATTCCAAAGTGAATATATGCAGATCTAAAACAGAAGAGCAGGAAGAAAATTGTGAATAGTATAGGAGGTAAAAGTTGCAGATTGCTGAAGCAAGGTTGCAGAGAAGTGCAGGAAGAGTATAGTGAGTATATCTCTGAGCTTAAGAGTGTTAGTTGAGGGCTCAAAGTGTGAACTCATCTCAGCTTCTATCTGGAACCATAATGCAAGGATAAATTGCTAATATATTATTGTTAAGGGTTGTTGATCTGAAGAAAGCATTTTTTGAAGTTGAGAAAGACATCATAAGGAGAAGATGCAACAATAGTGAGGAAAGGTAAATCAATGAGGAAGGTAAATCTTTGATTTACCTTCCTACAGTTCAAAAAATTCAAATACAAGCATATACAAGGTGAAGATCAAGGTCTCTAGTACTGATGTAGAACTAAGAAAATTGGTGAAAAGAAGAATCAAGGTTGAAGAAGTTGAATCAAGTTCTTGGAAGCATATCTAGGTCAAGGGTCTGAGTTTGGGTCATGGTACTTGTCATTTGAAGATCTATAAGAAGAATTCTTTGCGAGTTTTCCTCTCCAAGAGGGAGAGGTTTTTCCCTGGCTTTAGGAGCCAAACTTTTGTGTCTTATTCATTTTCATAATTGACTTGATGAAACATTAACTAAGTTAAAAGAAGAGAAGACATAAGTAACACAAGCAAGCTCACAAGTAATTATCAAGAATAGAATTTGTATCAATCACGAGCCCTCCAAATTCTCAACACATTTCTCAATTCATTAATTTTTTTCATCACTTGCATATTGTTGCTTATTTGCAAAAGCAAGATCTCTCACTGAAGAGCCTAGAGACACATTGTAACTCTTTGTCTATTGCATGAATACTCCAGTTTAAGCATAGTGAAATATTGCAACCTATGTGTGTGAAAGAGGCTGGATGTTGACACCCCAGTGATCAAATATCTCATAGATTCGATTCTCTCTTTACTTCCACATGTATGTATTTCTTTGATAATAACTACAATAGGATAAGTCCCACTGAATATTGGATCTGAGACTTGTTTTATAAGTAAGACAAGAACACCTAGGACTATTGTTGAGTGAAAAACTATCTAATATACCCAACAAAAATTAGAAAACACAGAGTTTAACACAATGAAACTCTTTTATTGATTAAGATCTAATCATGCTTACAGTAATACATCACAATGTGTCCCATTATATAACGATGGGAACACTAGAATCGATCTCCATAACAACATGGAAGATAGAGACTTTGACTCAGCTACAACTCAATGACTTCTAGAACAACACATCGTAACTCACATAGATCTAGAACATTTATTGACAACTAAGAAGACAACTCAACAAACCTATAACATTTCCAAACTCTTCCATATCTACATTATTCTAACATCCCCCCTTAATGGAGAAATGGATTTGCTACAATATACAATAATGTTTGTTGGTCTAAGTCTCATCTAGGCTTACAAACATGACTCAAATATTTCATTTTTACTTTCTTTGCTTCAACATATTGATGAAATTTCTTCTTGGACTTGCTGCCCCAAAATCTCACGCTTTCAACCTGTGTGGTCTTCTTTGTACTCCATATCATGAACATTGGATATTGCTTCTTATTGCAACTAGGATGATCCCAATCCATTTCAACTCATTTTTCAACAAGTTCATTTTCATCATCAATAGTTTCTTGTTGATTGGACAACTCCCACATCAATCCATATTAATGTTTAATCTCTTGAGGACTCCAATGCATGAAAATTTCATTAAATTTTTCATTTCTTACATCATCCATGTTGTCTTCAACAATCATTGTTGCAACTTCTATGTTGACTTCATCAAAACATGGTGTTTCAAGCCATGCTTCAAGGAACTTTAATTCTTTTTCAAATTTTGTCGCTTCTTCTTGGTTGCTACTAATATCTGCACATTGAGAAACATTCATAAGATTCACTAAATCATCATAATTTGAATTCTTTTCATTTTCCTTTATATTGAGAGTTTCCTCCATTTCTTCATCTCTATCCTCTACCAAATCCTCATTATTTTCAGCATACTAAGTTTCATCTTGCTCTTCCAATTGTTCTTCAACTTGGGTCGCTCTATTGAGCAATTTATCCATGAGTTTCTTTTCCTGAAACATTTGGAACCAAATCTCTTGAAAGTTGTTCATTATCATATTTCACTTTAAGTTCTTCAATTCCTTCAATCCCTTTTCTTGTAACTTTCTCTATCGATTCATGTGGTGACTCTTCAGACATTTTTCTCCTGGTCATATTGTACTTCATCTCTAGAATATCCCAAAATATTTTTGCATTTTTTACTTCACCAAATTCATTTAAAATACTAGACAAGATGTTTTCATTTAATGCTGATATAATTAGAAGCAATGCTACTGCACCTCTACTTTTATCTTGAGAATTTATAGAAGCTTTTTGAACAAAATCTCATAAATCTATTGAACCAAAGAGTCCCTCCATTTTATTGCCCATAGTTTAAAATGTTTACGAAAGATGACAAAACATGCATTAATCATTTCAATATTGCACTGGTTTCTTCAAATTCTTCGAGATGATTCGGATCTATATTTGGATTCATGCTTACATTAGGCATTGGTTCTATGGCTAAAAATGTTCCATTTCCATTTGATTATTTCTCCTCAGTTTTTTTTAGTTCTCTCTTAATTCTCCTCCTTTATCGACCCATGACTGATATGTATGCACATTTTCCCTTTTACAGTTTTCTTTGCCCACAATCAACTACCAATTCAAGAATAGCTCAGCAATAAATTATTTTCTCCACATGGCACGCTCCTGCAAATATTCACTTTTGCACCTTTTGTCTTCTACAACTTCCACAAAACCAAATCTGCATCAAACAACGCACTTTCGCACTTACCATTGCTTTACAACTGCTCCATAAGCTTTCAATGCACAACACCTTTCCCTGACAGTCGCTCATTCACACAATGACAAACCATTCACCACTGTGGGTTACCTCACAAAAGGTTGAATCTATGTGGACAACAAACAACCCACACAACTAGTTGTAGGTTCAACACACTCAATCTACGATTGGAAAAATTCACGCCATAGGTTTGGTGAGGGTTGGTCCTCTACACAACAATCACGCCCTCAGCTTACCACAACAAAATCACCAGTCACACAACTTACTTGACAGAGTTATAATCTAATGACCAACATAGGATTTCCTCATGCCTTTGTTGTCAACAAATTACTTTCAAAGGCTCGGCTCTGGGATAGCTTTCTTGGTTTACTGCAACAACCAACACTATTCACTACGTGCAATGCAATACACGGGAGCGCGGCTCTACTTTTCGAACAACTCTTCAAACATCCCTCACAGGGCGTGCAACACAATTAGGCACACGCATCACATTGCAATCTCAACAACATTCAACGCACAACCTACAATGCCAACAACACAAGATTTGCAAGTATCGTGGCCTCAAGTCGGTTATGTAGAAAACAGTGTACATGACTTCAAAGAAGCTCCAAATAGATACACTCTCCCTGTAAAATTATTAGAGCACAAATATGGATCTAGTTGAAGAATAATTGCACAAACTTGCCAAGTTGAAAAAGAAAAACAATTAGAATTGAGAATGAAATTGATTCATCAATATTAGGTTGAGAATCAATATATAAAGCAATTAATTTAAGCTTAGTTGTACATGCAATAACTATGGATAGTTAAAGCTAACTAAAGCTAAGTGTGCTTTATGTTCTGCTAATGTGCACATGCACCACATGCAAGCAGTAAGTTAACTAACTAAGCCACATGCACATCACATGTAAGCACTCGAGTTAACCAGCTAAAAAAAAGTGCACATTGCATGCAATCTCTAGAGTTGAATTAAAGCTAATCTAGGTGCATGTACACCAACACCCCCCCCCCCCCCTTAAGCATAAATTAGGTGAGTGTGATGCAGAATGAATGAGTCCTGACAACATGGCCATTTTAGGTACCCATATACAATGCATGAAAAGAGGAAAGAGGGAAAACCCAGTGGGAAGAAAACTCCCCCCTCAAAATATAATTAAAAAGTAGAGAAAAGACAACTGCTAGGCAGTCGTGCCCTTCACCCCAAGATGATCTCATTGAAATTGAAACTTCTGCTCAGTGAAATTCTTGGTGAAGATATCAACAGTCTGCTCGGACTTGGAAAATACTGAAGATCGATGATCCCATCTTGGATCTGGAGGAATAAGCTTCATTTTTGGAAGTAGAGATATCAACTCCCATGTTTGGATCAAGGACTGAATTTCCTTATACATGGTTGCATGCCAATATGGATTCCTTGCAAGTTCGTCATGCATTTGACAATCAAATTCATGTACCATATATGTATGCATGAGAATTGTTGTCTCTAAGGATGCATGCATGTGCATGTGTGGCCTTCGAGATGCCTTTGTGGTTGCATACATGGTGCTATAAATGCCTCCTTAGATGCATGCATGGGCATGCATGGCTCTGCGACTGAGAGTGAATGTGGAGCATCATTAAATTGAGACCACGTAAAATTTGTGTCAATAGTAGAGGAATCAAAGTCCTCTTCTATGATTTTGAAAGTAGTGTCTTCATCATTAGCAGAGGAATATATTTCCTCATGTGCAATGTCTTTGTTATTGGATAAGATAAAATTCTCATCTGCAACAGGTCCATTAACAATAGAAGAAGAAAAATCTTCTTGTTCAACACTGTCTTGAGAATATTTCTCCACATTTTTGGAGCCTTCACCACTTTCATGATTGCTATAATAAGTTGATCTCTTTGCCTCCAAATGGTGTTATTCTAGATCATTTTCATCACCATATAATCCTTTCAATGTAGTCCATATTTCATGTGGTGATTCAATATTTATGATCTCATAAAGAATATCACGAGACACAGATAGACACAATCTTCCATAAGCCATGTCAGATCTGTTAAGCCAATCTAACTTCTCATCCTCTGAGATTGGTTCTGTTTCAATTCCCATGATTATTTGGTACAAGCCTTTGCTCCTAAGATGAAGCAAAATCATTGGCTTCCATTCATGGTAATTGTATGGAGTCAGAATCGTTGAAGATGAGAACTCCATTGCAGCAAATTCTCTAATATTTGGATCTGCAAATCAAATCTTTGAACAATTTCCAATTCTATGCTCTTCAAACCTGCAAAAAAGTTGTTCATGCAACTTCTCCAAACCGTTGTAGCTCTAATACCATGTAAAATTATTAGAGCACAAATATGGATCTAGTTGAAGAATAATTGCACAAACTTGCCAAGTTGAAAAATAAAAACAATTAGAATTGAGAATGAAATTGATTCATCAATATTAGGTTGAGAATCAATATATAAAGCAATTAATTTAAGCTTAGTTGTACATGCAATAACTATGGATAGTTAAAGCTAATTGAAGCTAAGTGTGCTTTATGTTGTGCTAATGTGCACATGCACCACATGCAAGCAGTAAGTTAACTAACTAAGCCACGTGCACATCGCATGTAAGCACTCGAGTTAACTAGCTAAAAACAAGTGCACATTGCATGCAATCTCTAGAGTTGAACTAAAGCTAATCTAGGTGCATGTACACCAACACTCCCTCAACCTGTGAATGGACCTGTCAGAATTTCTGAGAGATTCCACAAAACAAAATGGAAAAAATAATGCTTTGGATTCAACCGCGGCCACCAATGATCAGACCCAATTGGCTTTTGTCACTACGACTCCGTAATTGAATTAAACGCACAACCAACACAACACACAACAGAGATACGTGAGACACAGCTCACTGAAATCAATGACTTGAACTGCACGATTACATCACACTTATATAGCAGATTGCACTCACCTAATCTTCCTGAAGAAGAGGAAACAAACCTAAATACGTGCAACCAATTTCTAAATAAACACTCTCGTTCAACCACTCAAAACTAAATCTATTTCTGCATGATCTAGATTATTCTCACATCCTCCCTTAATGGAGAAATGGATTTTCTACAATACCTAATTGACTTCTAAAAACTTCAAATTTGATTTTACCAAGTGGCTTAGTAAATATATCATCCATATTATCCTTGGTATTACAAAATATTAATTCAATTTCATTTGACTCAATTTTCTCACGTACAAAGTGGTATTGCAACTCAACGTGTTTTGTTCTGGCGTGGTATATTGGATTATGTGCTAATTTGATAGCACTTTGATTATCACAATTGATGCATGTTGAACCACTTTACGCCTCTTCAAGATCTACAAGAATTCTCTGCAACCAAATAGCTTCACAGGTGGCATTGGTCAAAGCTTTGTACTCTGATTCTGTTGATGATAAAGAAACAGTTGGTTGTTTCTTACTACTCCAAGATACGACCCCTGATCCAATATGAAATGCATAACCAGAGGTAGATCGTCTGTCATCTGGATTTCCTGCCCAATCTGAATCAGAAAAACCTGTTAGTGCAACATCAGATTCATCAGTATACATAATACCTAAATTCACTGTTCCCTTTAAATAAAACTCTAATATGAAAACTATCTTATTAATTAAATAGATTACACACATTTATACATGAATTAGTCTCAAGATAGGAAATCTATCTTGAACGTACAATAAGTTGGTTGAGGGAATATATCAACCTCACACCAAACAAGGAAACTAGTTTTAGCTAATTCCTATTGAATAGGAACAGACTCTATACATAGAGAGTCACAACTGGACAAGTAGGAATTACACATTCTAACACACCCCCTTAATGACTACTTGTCTCGATATCACTTCAGAAAATCTAGTTATGGTCAAACATAACAAAAAAGAATATGTCGACGTCCATATAAAGGAGCAACCATCCACCAGAATGCATGGGTACCAACTGCTGCAACCGCTGGTCTCGTAGGATGTCCTTCGTATACATGGTTCTGTCAACCATTATCACTGCATACATGTACCTGTATCTACAGATCCCCCTCCAATGTGGGTTTTATCGGATGACCCGTAACCATGCTCTTCCTTCTCGGGGTTTTATCGGATGACCCGTAACCAAGCTCTTCATCAATGGGCGAACACTGACATAGACCTGTTTCCAGTCTGCTTCACTATTATACGTGGTTTCTAGCTGACCACAAATTGAAACTGCAAAATGGTTTCTGGCTGACCATGAACCTGTAGTTACAAAGTGGTTTTGAGATTACCACGAACTTTTACAGGGATACACATGCCTTTATAAGGCTTACATACTCCATCTCTTGGAGTTACCAGGTACATAAAATGACCACTACAAAACCATCCTAGACTTGCTTACAATTTAAAAGGTGTGACTCATAATACAACATGTTATGTCTATTCAAAGAAACTCATAAAAAAAACTCACACAAAACAAACTTTCCCTTTTGTTGTCCATCATCCTTTAAATGTGGCTTTTCCTTTACTCCATCTTTGAAATTGTATTCCATTGCTTTAAGCAATTTCTTCTAAAAACATATCCAAGCTTGGCGCCTTCATCTTGAATCTTTCCATCTTCAATTCACTATTATTAGAGTGATCAGTTCTAACAAATAGCGTTTTCATGCTAAGTTGATCAGGCTCAACATACTTAAAAAATAAAAAATAATTCAAGAAAAAACAATTCAATTCCCCAAGCATTATGGAGATAGAAGCGGTGAATCTATCTCGCAACATATCTAGCTCCAAAAAAAAATTCGATACAACGAAAAATGAGGTACATCCAAATCCATGCGGATTTTGGATCTAGTTTAAGTTTTGATGATAGATCTAGGTATACCTGGGTCTATTTCATTTGAAGGAAGAGTGACATATTTGAGTATTTTAAAGAGTTTCGAACAATGGTTGAAAAACAAACAGGTAAGTACATTAAAATACTCAGATCTGATCAAGGGGGTGAATATAAGTCAAATGCATTTAACAGCTATTGTAAATCTAATGGGATTCAACAACAGTTCACAGTACCACATACCCCTCAGCAAAATGGTGTTGCTGAGCGATGGAATAGAACCTTGGTGGAATCTGCTCGTAGTATGCTTCAAGGTAAGAACATCTCTAATGGTTTCTGGGCAGAAGCCATTAACACTGTTGTTTATTTGAAGAAGCGATGTCCCACTAAGCAATTAGTTTTTCAAACTCCTTTTGAGGTTCTTCATGGTTATAAACCTGATGTGAGTCATTTAAGAGTCTTTGGATGTACCGCCTTTGCACATATTCCTAAGGCTAACAGAAGAAAGCTTTGATACCAAAATAAAACTCTAATATGAAAACTATCTTATTAATTAAATAGATTACACACATTTATACATGAATTAGTCTCAAGATAGGAAATCTATCTTGAACGTACAATAAGTTGGTTGAGGGAATATCTCAACCTCACACCAAACAAGGAAACTAGTTTTAGCTAATTCCTATTGAATAGGAACAGACTCTATACATAGAGAGTCACAACTGGACAAGTAGGAATTACACATTCTAACATCCGTAACTTGTGATTCTCAGATCTGGTCCCATATTCTCATGCATGGATCAAATCATTCAGATCTCACATACACGGAATATCCACAAGTAAATTTTCACGCAATCTCAGCCACCACAATGTCCAACACCGAACCAGGGAACTCTATAGTCCCGAATTTAACTCCTTCACCTGCTCTAGGTAGATACAAACACTAACTCAGATCTGCGGCTCTCAGTGATGGCAACACTCAGATCAACAACATGTAGATCTTTAACAACAAAAGCTCAGACAAAACAAAATTGCACTCACTCAGAACAACCCAGATCTTATCTCTTTAATCCAGCCTTATGGCTTTGGTAACAAATTAGATAACACGGAGTTTAACACACTGAAACTCTTTTATTAATTCAGGTCTAAGCCTGTTTACACGAACACATCACAATTTGTCTCATTATATCATTAACTTGATCGTCATAACAACACGGAAGATAGAGACTAGTCAGCTACAACTCGCTTATATGGGGAAACAATGATTTCTAGAACAACACTTTGTAATTCACATAACATTGTAATTCACATAACATTTTATAATTCACATAGATCTAACTCACATAGATCTAGAACATTTGTTGACAACTCAACAAACCTTTCACATTTTCATACTCTTCTATTTTTATATTATTCTAACAACAAAACCTTTCTTCGAGTTTTACATGTAGTGAACAAAACCTCTCTAACATTGTTTCTGAGTTATTTAGTCTTTGAAGCATTGTCTCCATTATGTACCATAGGTTACAAAGCCCACTGATTTCATGAAATTTGCACATATGATGTGAGTATCTCCAATTTTATGCTCTTGGATTGATGATAGTATTTCACAATTTTATGATCTTGGATTGATGATTAATATCCATAGTTTGTCCCAATTGTATAGCAACCCATTTTATAGGTGATATTTGTTTTCTTCCATGGTGGTAAAGATTGCTTTTTCCTTCAAATACTTCTATGAAATCTTCATCTCTGTCATAGTCTTCACTAAGAAGATCATGAGTGAAGTGCCTAAGTTGCATTATTACCCAACCACAACATTTTTCTTCAATAGTGATTAGGAAAACATCTTTGCTAACTTGTTCATGTCTTCTTTGTATACTTGATCAATAGGTGAAATTTTTTATCATGGTGAATGGGTAACTTGTTGGAGTAATCTAGATGAGACCCAAAATCATTAGTAGTAGCTGCCACTATAACACCAAGAGTATATCCAACAGCTAGTAAACTAGATAAACCAGAAATTTATGACTTAGTAAAAGCTAAAACTCCACTAAAACAAGTAAACTAGATAAACCAAAAATTTATAACTTAATAAAATCTAAAACTCCACCAAAACAAAAAATCTACTCATTAAATATTAGGACAAGAAGCCAAAAATTCTCCTAATATCTCATTATATTTTAACTATTCAATAACTTAAACAAATACAAAAACTAGATTAAACAACACCGAAATCAAACATAGTTGAATGGCTTTTTTTTAAAGAGAGAATTTACTTGAATAATTTTCTTGACACATTTTTTAAAAACTCATCATCTCTAAATTTTTCATATTTATTGTTCCTCGGCAATATCGTGAACTTCCTTTGGGAAGAAACTAGGACCTTCCTTTGGGAGGAGACTATCTACATTAGAGTTATGTTCACTAAACATCATAATTTATCGTTCCTCGGCAACATCGTGAACTTCCTTTGAGAGGAAACTAGGACCTTTGGGAGGAGACTATCTACATTAGAGTTATGTTCACTAAACACGTGTAGGAAGGAGATTTGCTTGGCAATTTAATATGGTTTTTATTTTGTCCTTACAAATTTTCAAATCAATCTTAACAAATTGACTAATTTTATTCATCCACTTGATACTAAATTTGAGTATATGGAAAGAGTCGTCACAATTTTTCCCTCATAAAACATTAAAACATTTAATAGTAGTAAATTTTACAAAGTTGTTGGAACCCACCATCAAAGTTCTTTTCATCACAATTAAATGTTTTTTCTAAAATGAATCTAGCGTTACTTTTGCTATGTGGGCCTTGACTTCAGTCATATGAAAAACCCTGGCCTTGCTTTTCGTTAAAAATACTTTAAAAAGAAACATCTTACCTTTCCTTTTTAGCTATATCAATGAAGACCTAAAATAAGTTGATACATAACTATATCATATACATAACTATATCATTAGGTGAAGTTGGTGCTTAAGTATTTTATTGAAATACGTTTAATATCTTGTAATTATTGATGTGCTTCTTTTGAGAATGATAAGTGACAACTCATTTTTGGATTTTATATATATATATATATATATATATATATATATATATATATATATATATATATATATATATATTCAAAACCAAAGTAAGATGATATAGAGTTTTATAATTATTGTTATAATATGGTTTTAAATTTAATTTAATTAATGTAGAAGAAGAATTATAGTTTTGAAAGTTTTATAAATTTGTTAAAGGATTTTAGTTTGAGTGGTTTGGTAAACAATTTGTTTTTCTAGCGAGATGAGTTTATGTTTTTGTAGACCTGTTGTAACTAATATGTTTGTGGCATTTATGAAATAGTTACATCTTGTGCCACTTCGAAGTTATCATTTCTTCAGAAATTTTTGTTCTAGTTTAAAACACTCTCTCTCTCTCTCTCTCTCTCTCTCTCTCTCTCTCTCTCTCTCTATATATATATATATATATATATATATATATATATATATATATATATCAACAAAACTATTAGATCAACTTCCAAATACCATGTACTATCAAGATTAAAAAGCTCTATTATATTTTTTGCCAACGACACAAAAAAGAATATAAAACTTTCTCTCCACGTTTTATGGGAATTTCATCTTTTTCCCAATGAAAATTCATCATCTTCGACAAAAATATAATAAACAAATTCTTAACATTCTAGACATAAGTTCAAAAGACTTGTAAACTATATGATAAATATCTTACATATTGACAAAACTATTGGATCAACTTCCAAATACCATGTACTATCAAGATTAAAAAAACACATACTAGAGCTTGTTATTATTTTCGAACGACAAAAAAATGAATATAAAATCTAATTGAAAAGATGAAAAAAATGCCTTCTCTGATTTCCTCTGAAGTCATTGTACCTCCAACGACTTGTTCAAGTTCCTTCAATAATGGATTAACTTCATCAGTCTACTCTTGGTAAATGTTAGTGAAAGATATAGATTTAAAGAAATTTGCCACATTTTTCAATTGATAACAAATATATGTGAGAATGATATTGGATGATTGAATTATCGCTTTCATGTAGTTATTGACAAAATTAGAATCTATGAAAATTGCACATGCTTAACCTTTTTTCCAATACGCATTTTAAGAGAAATCATAAGGCCATGAATTCACCATGATCATTAATACTTTCCTTTAATCTAACTTTAAACTTTACACTCGTAATATTTGATAAATAAGCTTTCACCCATGCCACCAAATTCTAAAGGCCTTTGCCTATCATCATTAAAAAAACCCTATGCTTGGGATATTTCATTTTTAACTTCACTAGCTGCCTATGACTCCTTTTTTTAGTAGGAACACTACAACTTGGAAAGATGAAGTTGAACTGCGAGGAAAACTTGAAAGTTCAAAATGTATTTTCCTCAAATATTTGTAAGTTCTTACTAATGAAATTCCCTAAATGATAATACAAGGCAAAGCCTTAAAATCCTTTGGATATTTTTTAGTATACCATTCTTTTACTCAATCTTCCACTATTTTTACACCAACCCAAACATTTTTCACACATGTTACTTACTCATATTTTGTCCATATATGTTGTACATAAGGAGACTTTATTAGAAAATGGGAGATCGGTTATTCATCCTTTTTGCAAGGCAAGCAGACCTTTCATCCTTTTCTACATCTCTTTTCTAAAACGGCGTATGTTGTTGCCTTATTCTTAATGGTCAATCATAAGGACATATAAGTCTTTTTTTGGATATTTTAGCTTCTAAACCATTTTCCACCACCAATATGGTGCTTGAATGTCTAATGCAAAGATTCATTTATATCCCAAGCAGATTCTACACTCTCCCAAAGTCTAGTTTTTTGACCATGCAAGTGTATCTTCCTCATCCCTAAGTTGAACATGAATTTCCTGAAGATTGTCAACATGTGATATCCACGAGTCTACATTATCACCTTCCAACCTCAAAGTGTGAGCATTCACCCAACCTACCATAATTTTTGTGTTCCTTGATTTACTATTTAGTCAAGGGAGTAGAGACCTTGTTCTTAAATCATCTTTATAAATTCATCTAGAAATCGCACTAGCTTCCACGTCCTATCCAAGTGTCTCCCTATTTCTCACTCTCCAATCTAAATGATTCTCAATTACAAGAAATGCTTATATAATTTTATTCCATTGCATTGAACCAATATTTATATCCTTCCTTGGATCATTTATCTAGCCAATTAAAGTATAAAATCCAATCTATTTATGCACTATTATTTGCTTCATAATCCCTCATTTTTTAAAACTCCCCATAAAACTTTAGCTACTAGATATCTCCCAAAGAAATGTATAGTCTTTAACCCTTGAGATCCTCCCTCTTTGTGCTTAGTTATTTTTTCCCATTTTACAAAGATAATACCTTCCTTTTATTTTTTGTTTGTCCAAGAGTTGAAGCGTATTTTTTAAAATTAAAATTAAAATTTATTTATTTTAAAAATTATATATTTATTTTTTCTTGTTGGGATATTTAGACACTCACAAGCTAGTTTAGATAATTTTGGTCTAATGTGTATTTAGGTGAAGTGTATTTCTTTAGTGTTCTTTTGTAATAAATTGATATGATAATTATGATTATGTTCAAGATATGAATTGATTCAATGATTCATATTTTCCTTGATATTAATGACATTTTCTTTGTGGCCTAATATTCGATTTGTACATCATCTCTATTTGAAAGCATGGAGGTCATTTGTTGATGATCATTTATGACGTATTCATATGTAAACCGTTTTTCTTTTACATCATTGCATTGTCATGAGTGGGTGTGTTGGCTATGGGTGTGTTGGCTAGGGCTCTTGATTTTTTCCCCCTTTGAGGTTTTTACACATGCAATACACTAATATATTCATATTTGATATGTTTGTGTGAGCTATTGCCTTAATATTTTCAACCTATGTGGATATGCCCCATTTATTGAACATCTCATAGTCTTTTCCAAGACTCCTTTTGGGATGTAGGCCAAACAACGTTAGAACACCAGAATTGCTTCAAATATTGACTTTACCAATGTTATTCTTCCCCAATCAACAACCATATGTTATACCAATGACGAATTTTAACCTCAAGCTTTTCCAATAACCAAAACCAATCACTCTTCCCATATTCATTTGGTTTGAATAGAAATCCAAGGTATTTGAATCTTATTGGAATTTGGCTTCAAAGTTAATATGCTTGAATGGAAAAAAATTGCAACAATTGATTTTTTAGTTTGAATTCATACCAATAAAAGTAGATGCAGTTTTTTGTACAATGACCTCCATACCTATAACACATTATATAACTATAATATCTCTTAATTTATTTACTTCTGCTCAAAATCTATTATTGAATCATAGTGCATTATCTATGATCAAAATATGAGATAAGGATAAAACACTACCAACCTTAACTCCTAATATGACTACCAACCTCCCCCCCGATGCGGGTGACATAACTGAAACGCTTGACAATCACATCCCACACTCCCTGGGAGGCGGAGATCCTCTGTGCAGAGCCTCACCTGTTGCGGATCCTCAAACCATTAGCCACTCGCACAAGACTCACGAAATCAGAAATGATGACAAGAGGATGGGTACTACGTCACCATGTACAGAGCATCACTTCGCATCTATCACCATAAATGATCATCATGATTAACCTGTATTGCAGCCATCCCCCTTCCCTCGAGCCTGCTCAGGTGATCAATCATAGCATGCAGATGCGTGTGAAACCTACTCATTGTTATCCCCCTCACACACACCCCAGCCCCTTTATTAAAGTTGAGCTCTCAGCCCCTTTCAATACACAATCTGTTATCTCTGCCTTTCACCTCTTTAACTCTACTCTGGCTTCTCCCTAACTTCATAAGGCTATGCAGCTCTATTCTCAGCGTCGCGCTACACAACCTCCTTTGGGATGTTGAACCCCATCCTTTACACCTTCCCCCCAGCTATTCCTACCCCCTGAGCCCCAATGTTGCTTTCCCTTTTGTGTACCCTTCCCTAAACCACACCCTTGTCTTTGGGCGCAATGGCTCTCAGACTTCACCAAAGAACTATCGGAGGAGGATAGAGAGGGGCCCTCCCTGGCCGATATCACCGTGGTGAGGAAAATCGTCTAGAGTCAATGGAAGGATCCTCTTCCAGCACTTTTGCGCTTCAGAATCCCAATCCCGAGAAGAATGCATAAGCTCCTGGGCAAGCTGCACAGAGAGGAAGACACAGCACACGGAAGTCCACCATCTCTCCCCAGACGCACCTCCACCACTGCAAAACAGACCCACTGCCGGTTCAGGAGGAGGAAGATGAGGATTCAGACATCTGGGTGATGGATTTCGATGGCATCTTAACGTGTGTCCCCAATGGCGTAGATCCGAACTCCCCCATCCTCTGTGCACTAGTCCACAATCCCAGGTGTACAGTGGAAGATGCAGAGGAAGCTGTTGTGCAGGCTCCTGCTTGCCCCATTGAGGAGGAGGTCCCCAACAGTGATGATGAGGACGAAAAGTGAAGCCTACGTAGCTGCACAGTTCTCCCGTGTTTTTTGTCAAGCTTGCCATCAATGCCTTTTTGCTACCATTTACTTTGTGCTACGTAGATATGCCAGCGCTACTGCGCATAATGTAATTTTCTGTTTTAAGTTTTGTTCGGGTTGGTTTCCTCCCCCGAGGTAGCCTAGAAACCGTGTAACAAAGGTTAGGGTTGGCTAAGCGCAGCTTGCCAACCCAGCCTGTAGCACATGTAACTTCTATGTTTTTGAATTAATAGAATAGCCTAACTTACCAAAAAAAAAATATGACTCCCAACCTCCCAGCTTCCAAAATCGTTCTACTTAGACCTTCAACGATAATTAAAAACAACAAAGGCCATAGGGAGGAAACATGTCTCAATCCCTTAGTAGGATTGAAAAACTTGGATATTAACCCATTCATTATAACTGCAAATGAAAATAAAGTTAAGCATCCCATGATCCACTTTACTAGTGGAAGACTGAACCCAACATGGAGGAAAATTGACATGTTATAGATGTAGGTTTTAACCTTGTATAGAAATTACTTGTAAACGAATTCTTAAAAAATAAAATAATATACTATAGTGAGAACATACAACAGATATACACAAATATTTTCCCCTGGATCCCAAAACTGGGACTACCAAATCAAATTTTCATTATATTCCCTTCAATGTTACAAAACATATATATACATGTCGAAGCATTCATAAACCCCAATTCATTAACCATGGATTAGAACATAACCACAGTTCCCTTAAATAGATCTACAAAATACAATGGGAAGAAAACCATCATGCCCAAAACCACGTGCAAACCCCATGCAAAAAACCATGGGTATGTCTGCCCAACATCTTTGGGTCTGCCCCCATCCTTGGGTCCACAAAAAAAATCGTGGGGCGCTTCCCTAGACCCCGTGCAAGGGGGCTACTGCCCCCCTACAAACCCCCCGACAGGGTGGGTAACCACCCCCTACTGCACCTGAAACAACATACATCGTGTGCAACTAGTTATGGAAAGAACATAACACATACCCAACAATAGATCTAACTTGCTCCATCACATGCCTTTTGATGAGCTAAGTTGCATGACCATTGTTGGGAGTTTCTTCATTTTTATATAATGTAAACCTTCTTGTGTTTATTTAATAATATCGTAGATAGATTCTATCGTCTAACTAAAAGACGGAAATATTCCTAAGAAATAGTTTTTGAAAAATATCTTCTTCACCCTCATTGCTAATATCTTTTCCATAATTTTGTTTACACAATCACACAAGGATGTGTCGATAGGTAGATAAGTGTTCTATATCAACTAAGGGAAATTACCCATTGATAAGTCCCAATTAGACTGATGCAGGGGCATTAGACACTAGCCAACAATGTAGGAGGTTTTGTCCACATGTTGTGGCTAGGAGGGTTCAAAAAAAATCGTTTGAGTGTAACAGCAAGGTGTCCATACCTTAGTTGTCTGTTGTATTTAGTTCAGTTAGAGTCTGTAGAAGTCGAATAGTTTAGCCCATCTGTCATGTTTCAATTAATCAAATAAATTGTATTTAGGCTTTTGGTTTACTGGAAATGGTCCTCACAGAGGAACCGAAGAGGCACATAATGATGTATATAAACTGTATTCCCCGAATGCATAAGGGAGGAGATTTCTGCAATAAATTCTGTGTGTTGAGCAATTGCTTCCGGTTGAATAAATTTCAGTTCCCGTTGATTACCAAACTGTCTTGAATTGGTATTTGTGAGGAAATTTGTTTAATTGTGAGGCGATTGAACTCTGCGCGTGTATAATTATTGAATTGAACTGTTGTACAGTCTTTGCATCCCTTTGTCCACTGTTTCTCTCGAAATTGTTCGAACAAGCTCTATGAATTAAATCCCAACCGCAGACGAAGTCTGTGTATGATCATGGTCGACTAACTCTATTCTGATGGTAGTGAAATCCTGCCGTACAAGAAATAGACTATTTGTTGTTAATTGAATCTTGAACCGAGGTCTGACCCTGAGTTAGCAAATGGGAGAGCATAGGCAGGAAGGCGTTAAACTGTGGTCAATCACTGTTCCAAAAACGAGGGTGGATTTGCGAAACCAAACCGCCCATATCGCACCGCTTTTGCGGGGTAAGCAGTATTCCCAATTTGGGAGCGATTCCATAGAGTGGTTGACACGTAGCAAAAGGTGGGACCCCAAAAACCGCCTTTTCGCGTGCCATCGCACATTAAAGTTCGACTGAGGAGGCAGTGCGATATTGACGAACGCCGTTGATCTGGAGGAAGGCTCATCGGACGGAGATCGCATTCGGAAGTAGCCCAGAAGTTAACCAAGGTATAGTTGTGTGTGTTTAATGGAATTTCCGCCGATCGTAGGTGTGGGTCCGGCCTAAGTACATCAAATGTTCCATTGGTGATGTAATCGGGTGATTCTCGTAACCCCCGGAGTATTTAACCTTTACCATATAATTAAATCTCGAAGTTGGCGTTGATTCTATATTGGAGATATTGCGGAGTTATAAGGGTTGATATGTTTAAACTTTTCTCAAGGTGCTGAATGCGTTATTTATCAATTTCTCTGAAATTGATAAATAAAATTACAAGAAGTTTTGGAAGACCACGTGGCGAGGAACCGAGTCAATTGAGTGAAAATGCTGACAGAGCTACGATAAGAGACCAGCTCTCCTTAGGGGCCGACTTTCAGTTTTGTTGCTGTCATAGACTTACTCTCGTTTGGGATGATAATTTTCAACTCATATGTGGGCTCGATTTTCCACTTTAAAGAAATGAAAAATCAATTCCAAGTCAACTTGAGAGGAACAAATGAAATCAAATTATTTATTTAAATAATTATTAAAATAATTAGAAAAAATAAATCAAAATATAATCTATCTATTCATCTATCCTAGCTAGGAGCATATACTAAATTGGTAAATCAATAGATATAAGCAATAATATTTAGTATTGAAGGAAGGAAAAAATAATTCAAATTTTGCATCAATAATTGTTTAGGCACAAAACAATGTACATTACATGTGATGAGTCACTCATAAAGCAGACATGTCCTTAGCTTCTACTAATACATTTACTATTTAATCACAACTAGATTATGGAAAGAAATTTCTCATAAAGTTGTGACAAATAAATAATTCATACGACTTACAAAAATGTAGTTCATGTAAATATCCACTTACATATGTTTTGAATTCATCAAATTGAATTTTAGACTCGTAATAATATTTAGTTCCTTGTACAAATTTTTTCCAACCCATAAAACTTAATTGAAAATTTCATTAAATAGAAAAATACTTCTAAAAAGAAGCTACAAATTCCACTTATTTCTAACTCACATCTAAAAATACCAAAAGAAAACAAATACAAATATATTAAGCAAAAACATCCTCTATGGATTTAGAAGATCCTTTGTTGGCATTCAATTCTCATTACTCAAGATATTATTGCCACCTTGCAACTTTTTCACGTAACCAGGTGATATGGGTAGGCCGTGGAGATTTCATGATAAGTTTACAACTGTAGATTCGAGTTGAAATCCTAGAATGACTTTTCTTCATTTTAGTTATATGTGAATAGATAGAATTTGAACATTATTATGGGCTATAAATTAGATTTTGAATTAAATTGCTACTTTGATAATTGATTTCTTTAATTTTCTTGATTTGGCCCTTCTCAATTTTTTCTACATCACTCAAATAACGTTCAAGTGAAAATATTTCCCCAAAAAATCTTAGAGTTGGCATCTTAATTTCTTCAATAAATTCCAGTATTTCATCTGAAATCTTTACACATTCCTTGTTAGTTTATGTAATAATTTCTTATGTAAATTCAAAGTTTCTTAACCAAGCATCCAAAGAAAACTAAAATTAGAAATACTCCTCTTATGCCAATTAAGAAGTTGTTCAAGAATATCAATATACTACCTTGTCCATCATTTTAAACTATCTAAAGAAACATGTGCATCCTTTTACTCAATACTCTATGCTTTAACCATGCAAAATTGTTCAATAAGTGTCATGTAACAACTCAATCCCATTTAGTATTTATAAAATTGATTTTGCATATTAAAAAAAATTCCATTCATTAATAGTGCTTCAGTCTTCAAAAATTCAACACTTAGTTATTTGTTTTTCAATTCAGATTTGCGTGAAATTAGTATAGAAATGACAATTAACCTTCTGCACTTTAAACATAAATCATGGGAACATGTTATGGCTCTTTTCAAGAAATAGGGCCTTGGTTATCAGGAGTATATGAATGACATTCGATTCCATCCTCTCAAATGTAACAACATCCAAACCTGTCTTTTGATAGAAACATTAATTAATGACTATGTCGATTATTAACTAATGACAGGATGTCATATAAAATTTCAAACAAGTTCTCCACTTGAAACAAACAGAATATGAAAAACATCAATTATAGTTAAAGTTCATGTTCGTTGAACGCTCTTATGGGTCCCGAGAGTTCGAGACATAGGAAAAAGATTAGCGTGTTTCCACTCGATATTAATATTTCAAAAAAGTTGTTGATCAACTAAATGTCCACTAACATATTAGGCTTCGGCTACTGGGAGATCAGTAAGGATGTGATCTGAAAAGCCATAAATTAACAGAAGTGTCACTTGACGTATTAACTAATGGGATATTGGGATATATACATTGTGTGCAAATAAAGAGATTTGGGCATAATCTATTTAATATTGATAATTCTGAAAGATATGTTAATTAGTAATTGTATTATATGTTCCAAAGGAAATGTCGTAAGGCTGTAATATAGGAAAGAATAGCATAAATGAAAGAAGAGGTAGTAGGAACTTTCTCGACTCCAACTCCTCTAGAATAAGGGATGGCGAATTATGTTCACTGAACTACTTGACCTCAAATCAAAATATCTATCTTGGTAATTGTTGTGGAACAACATCTTTATTATTAATTGCATATAAGATGCATTTTTTCATAATGGATGAGATGTTTTGGCCAAAGTACTCAAGACCTTTATATGAGGAAATAAGCATATTTATTTATTTTTGCATGAAGGATGCACTTGGTTTTTATGACCAGGTTGGTCAGACTTCACGCTCATTCCCAATGTTGAATTCCTCTGATACTACTCACGGAACTTTGACTCTGCTTTACAGCTAGAATTATTTAATGGCATAAAAACTTATCACTATGACAGGTTGTACTTCATAAGAGACTACTAAGAAGCTAAGTATGACATATCCACCTTCACCTTTCATTTGAACATAGAGAATATAGTTATCTTAATTGTTAATTTTTATGGATAAGGGACATTTGGGCCTTTTTTAACCTTTGGGGATGCTTAATTAATCTCAGTTCAAATAAATTTATATTAGTAAATTATCTACAATCATACTGCCATAATTCCTCTTTGAACAACCAATATTCCGCTACTTTGGAACTTTTCACCTCACTCATAATAACAAACATCATCAAGACCCAAAAGTAAGAAGAAAAAATCAGCTCATAATCAGGGAATCTAACGACTTGTTAAGGATCATAATTCAAGACCTTGGTGTCTTTTAAAGATCATTTATTTTCCCATCAAATAAAAATCAACAATCGAATTTTGTAGTGAGAAGAATGGTAACAAATTTTAAATATAATAACTCCCTTCCCTGGTGATAGTACATTTTGGTTTTGAAAGGAAACTATTTTCCTGATCTTTTAAATAATAGATTCCTCCCCAAGAGACCTTTTAGAAATACCTTTTTTTTTTCAACTGATTGAAATAGGTAAGTGTCTTTTGTCTATTGTTTTCTGAATGATTAAATTTAAGGGTAGAGGTAAAGAGTCTACTAGAAAAAAAGAGAGCAAAGTGACTGAATGTCAAATGAAAATAACATTGAGGAATCTCTTCTGATTTTGTCATGTGGGTCTTCTTCAACTAATGAGGTAGTAGGTACTTTCTCGGCTCCAACTCCTTCAGAATAAGGGGTGGAAAATTATGTTGAGTGAACTACTACTCATGGAACTCTCACTCCTCCTTACAATTGAAATTTTTCTCTTCCCATAGCTCTATCTTAGACTATAATTCCAGCTTTCTCTTGTTTATGAATAAATTGTTTCTATATCACTATTGTCTGTCTCTTTTTGAGTGCTTGCTTGAATCAGTGAGATAATGTAGCTGGTCTGGATTCCAAAATCCTTGGCTAACCCATTTTCTGAAGTGTCCTCTTCTGTTTTTAATTTTGCTATTAGGTCCTCCATAGCCTTTTCAACATCATTTCCTTCTAAAGAATCATATCTTCTTGATAAGTTTCCTTTGGCCTGCTTTTCTTCTTCCATATACTTCAGATCTGAATGAATGGAACTTGAAATAGGCTTCGTGACATTTTTCGAATTCCATGATTTTTCATTGCACTTCTCATGTGTATCGAGGAAAATGGATTCCACACATTCAACATTATGAGGGCTTATTGTAAGGTTGGCATATTTTCTTCACCATGTCTTTTTTCTTATGTATGCTTGACTTTGATACAAACAACTGTCACTGAACCCTTTAAATGTGCACAATTAATAAATTTTCCCCTCTTTATGTCATGTTGACTAGAAAAAATGGATTTTACATATTGAATTGTATGTTGCCACCACACCTCTTCCATATCTGATGGGTTTTGTTTCATATGTTTCTTTTCATCAAGAAGCATAAGAATTCTCGACAAGGGATCCTTTAATGCTAGAAAAATCAATGATCCCTCCCCTCTTCTCTGATGTTCATTAGAAACATGTTCATATTGAGCTACATTCTATCCATTTTCCATTCTTGATGTATAATCTCTAGCTCATTTATTTCCCTCTGTATTATCAAGTACTGCTTGAATGTTTTAGATATGCTCCTTGAGCTATGAAATAGTTATTTTCTCCTTCCTCTAGTCATGTTTAGGAGGAAACCTTATGTCCAAGAGTTGGTACTTTTCATGGACCTCATTGGAACATTTAGGAATGATTTACTCATGCGTCACTTTAGGAAAAATTATGTCCATATGGTGCTAGATTTTCTTGTGAACAACAGTTGGATGTGAAGGGCTAGTTTCTTTACATACCACTTTTGGAATAGTGAAATTCAAATGTTGCTTCTTTTCTTTCAAAAGTTTCACTTCAGATCCAGGATGGCTTACTTACTTTTTGAATTTATTTTTAATGAGAATGAATGCTTTCTTTATGCACATTTTTCAGTGTGTGCAAATTTTATGCCCCCTTCAAAACCACAACTTTAACCGGTTATTTTGCATCTATCTCCTACTGAGTATTTACAATTATTTTTCTTTAAACACCAATACTCATTTCGAAGCCCACTCTAATCAACTCTGACATTGTTTTCCTTCCCTACATAATCTTCCATTCACAATGCACTAGTGCTACATTCCATATATTCCTTCTTAATCCAGCTTTCCCCTTCATGGTTTCTAGGTCTTAAGATCTCCCATTCCCCTTGAGGCATTCCTTATCAGAAAAAAATTAAATTGTTAGGCAATATTAGAGGATGCATCCTCAAGTTATCGTTATTTTTATGTTTGGTTTCTCCAACATCTACAGAAACAAGCTATGATCTATATGAAAGTTCATGTCCAAGCCCAATTTCATTGCTAGAGACTTCTTCATCCTCCTTTGTTTGCCTTTGGAAGTGTTTCAAAGGATTATATTCATATTAACAATTACATTATATTTTTAAAAAATCCAATTTCAATGAATCTAATTGATCCAAATTAATGTATTGGAAAGCAAAAGGATAGTATAAATTTTCAAAGGATTATATTTATATAAAAATTATATTATACTTAAAATATGGAGAAATGTTTCCTCATATGTTTAGAGTTTTAATTTTTTTAAATCTAATTTTAATTCTTTTAATTTGTCTAAATTGTATTGGAAAAAGAAAACGAGAGTTTAATGTTTGAAATAATTATAGAAGCTATAAAAGTTAAAGTTCCAGAAGATAAAAGTTAAAGGACTAAAGTTAAAATTAAAGTTTCACGGGATTATATGATTGTAGTTTTTTCCTTTCTCTCCCAATTATAGCATGACAAGAAATGTTTAGAGTTTTTAATTTATTTATTTTTAAATCTAATTTTAATTCTTTTAATTTGTATGAATTAATGTATTGGAAAAATAAAATGAGAGTTTAATGTTTGAAATGATTATAGAAACTATAAAAGTTAAAGTTCGAGAAGATAAAAGTTAAAAGACTAAGGTTAAAATCAAAGTTTCACGGGATTATAAGGTTGTATTTTTTTCCTTTCTCTCCCAATTATAGCATGACAAGAAGGGATTCATCTCTTATTCTTCTGAGAGCCTATGGACCTCCTTCTTCTTCTTTTTGTAAGTTTGGTAGTTCCTCCCTATTTTCCATTTGATAAAAAAAAAAGCATGTTACAATCATAATATATGTTGGATGACCTCAACTTGCCCATAGGAAACTAGGTGTGTTGGCCACCTTAAAGACCTCCTTCTCAATACACTGGAAAGAGTGAAATTTCAAAGTGTTGGAGCAACTACAATTGTTGGGAGAAATTTAAAAGTTCGTATTTTAATAAAAAGTGAAAAAATGGAGATTAACAACAAAGAGATAACTATACCCTCTATTGTTTTTTTGGTTTTTTTTAATACTATTTTATAAATCTTCCCTATAAGTAATATCTAGTAATTGGGGTGTACTAAAGGGACAAAAAATATCCTACCATGTTGTAGGAGAATAGGGACTGAATGTGCCCTCGTCCTATGTTAAAGAGATGTATGTGAAATGTCATTATCTTTAATTATTTATTTTAGGGTAGAAATAATAATAATTAATAGATTTGTATAGATATTTTTATTATAGAGATTAGAATTATTTTTTATGATCTTTGTGTGAGGAAAGGATTCATCTCTTGCTCTTCTGGGAGCCTATAGACCTCATTCTCAATACACTGGAAAGAGTGAAATTCAAAAGTGTTGGAGCAATCACAATTGTTGGGAGAAATTTAAAAGTTCACGTTTTAATAAAAAATGAAAAAATGGAGATTAACAACAAAGAGATAATTATACCCTCTATTATTTTTTGATTTTTTTTAATACTATTTTATAAATCTTCCCTATAAGTAATATCTAGTAATTGGGATGTACTAAAGGGACAAAAATTATCCTACATTGGATGTGGCATCATCCAATGTTAAAGAGATGTATGTGAAATGTTATTATATTTAATTATTTATTTTAGGGTAGAAATAATAATAATAAATGGATTTGTATAGATATTTGTATTATTGAGATTAGAATTATTTTTTATGATCTTTATGATAAAATGGGTGTTGGTCAATTCTCAAAACACTAAAGAATTAAACGAATTTCTCACATGTCCACATTACCAATTATGCTAATATTTTAATTCCACAAAACTATCATGATATATTTCATGTTTAACATAAAATATTGTATAATTTCTTTTATTTTCCATTTAAACTTGACATGTAGCATTTTCTGCATTCTCTTACTAAATATTTTTTTACCTTACATAAAAAGCTAATAAAATCATACAAATTGTCAATTGGGCTATGCTGGGTTGTTGAAGAAATGGAATTCTCCCCATTTTGATTCAATTCCAATGAATGACATGATAGATGTTAAAAAAAAATTATCATATAAATTATGTTGCACATAAAATTATTAAATAACATTAAAAATATATAATAATAATAATAAATAAATATTTCACAAATACCTATCACCCAAAATAGTATCACCAAACATAGAGATCGATTCTCAATATGGTTGTTGTGAACACAATAATGGCACTCCATGGTCTCCACCTCATTCACCTCATAAAATCATCTACACTCATATTTACCAAGTTAACTACTCTTCCTTCACTAATGTATAATATTTCTCAATATGGTTATTGTGAACACAATAATAGTACTCCATGATCTCCACCTCATTCACCTCATAAAATCCTCTACACTCATATTTACCATGTTAACTACTCTTCCATCACTAATATACAATATTTAACTATAGCTTAAACATCACAAAGAAACTAGATATTGTAAACTTCATATCTTCCCTACATATGGATTTTTTTATGTGCACAACAATCCCATTGTGGTCTTCTTTTTGCATGTCTAGAATCAAAATAGAACCATATATGAGACACCATAAAAGAAAAAAGATAGAACCATTGAAATATAAATGCATTTTCAAACTAACCTTTGCCAATATCTAACCAATGCAAATATCAACAACTTTTGTACATAAAGCATTTCATGGGTACAATCATCACTTATGTAGAAGATATAGTCTTTCAATATCACCTACAAATCTTCTCCATTATCTAGCCCATTCCTATAAGTGATATGGGCCATTATGTTTTCCAAATATATATATGATAACATTGGAAATGCACATGCCATTTTATGATTATAAGGTGTAGTTTCTAGAAAAATATTTTTTTACAATGCAATTTGAAGCCAAAGTATTTTTCTCTCTATTCAATTGGTAGTGGTGTACTTAAATTTTTTTGCATTTGATTACTACACAAAAATATATTTGTATATACACATGTTTGATAATAATAACATTGGAAAGGGTATGTGAGATTGAGGTTATAAGTATTCGTAAGTACAAAAAAAAGTATTATGTACAAATATCCAATATCTATTAAAAATAAGAGTTACTTTTATTAAAAAATGTAATGGGAGCGGGAAGAGAGGAGTTCAACAAAATATTTTGGTAATTTTTATCACTATATATTTTAATTAAAAGTATTATAAACTATAAAAATTAATTAATATTTGAAATATGATATATTTTTTTATATTAATAAAAGAAATTATAATAAAATTCACAAATAAATATCACCCAAAATGGTATCAACCACACCAGATGCGGGTGCATAATTTGGAATGCAAGGTGGCTCATCCTCAGCGTGACACATGGCCATGCATGGGGATTATCCGGCAGGCATTAAAGCCTCCATTTTCTCGCCTCAAGCAAACAAAGTTGGCCCTGCCTCTCACGTTAATTATTGTCCGGTCCACCAGCCCAAGAGTTATTTCATGGCGCTGCTCCCCTCTCCACGGTCATTCGGCCCCTGCAATTTTAGTCTCTCGGATCTATCTGCTCCATTCTCTTCTGAGCCCTTCAAGATCCTCTGCAACCTTCATTTGCGGTTGGTTGTGTCATCTATGCACACCAGTCACCCCTTTGTTGCGTCGTCTCTACACTCCAGCCACCCCAACTCCTCGTCGCCCTTGCACACAATCCATCCCTCTGCCTCTCACCCTGCTCACGCTCATTCCTGATCAAGCATGCCGCAGAGGCATAGAATGAGGTGCCTTCGAGGCTGGGACAGGGGCCAGTCCTCACACCCTCCCATTTCACTCCACGAAGATAGCCACACTATGACCCAATTCGACCCAGTTTCACTACGACTACACTTTGGAACACCCTCGAGTCACCGCCACCATCACTGTGACTTTTCAGGAGTTGCCATTGAGCTTTGGCTCGAGAAAGCGGCTCAAAAAATCAACAATTTCACTTGCTCCTCCTCAACATTCTCGGAAGTCGGAAGCGCTGCCAGTCAAACTAGAAGACCACTCCTCCAGCAGTGAAGGCAGTGGAAGCAACAACCTAGTTCGCTCGGAGGATGAAAGGAGGGATGGAAGAGGCAGCTTGGTGCGCACCACCACCATGCTGGATCCCAACACGTAGTGTTCAAATCAAGACGAGGATTCTTCGAAAGACTACAGGTGTATGATTGTTGAAGAGCCTCTGCCTCAGCCTCATGACAAGTAGTATGACATGCAACTTTAGTTTTGAGAGGTTAACTCTCTCTATGTTGTTTTATTTTTCAGATAGCATGCTCTGAACCATGTGATAAAAATTTTCTGCTATTTTGTTAATGTTGGTTTCCCTACTCAGGGCAGCAATTTTTGTACCAATTTCCCCATTTGGGGCTGTCACATTCCAATTTTTTTGAACTATGCTCCCTCCGGAATTGGCTAGCATAGCAATTCCGAGGGCAAGTTTCGAACTGTAAATTATGTGAAAATTAATAGAATAGTCTTAATTAGAAGAAAATAAATTGTATCAACCAAGATAGAGATAGATTCTCAATATGGTTATTGTGAACACAATAATGGTACTATTATCACAAAATTGGACCTGATAGGATGCTAATAAAATCAATCTCATGTAACTTTTCAAACCAATCTTTTGATTGAGACTTAGCCTCCTCAACCTGAGAGGGCTCTCTCAAAGGGTTAATGATTTTTGATAAAATATAGATGGTTAACTCTATGCGGGGTACTAATCAGATAGATGATAAATGTAGGTTGAAAATCACATCAGCAAGTAAACATTGGGCTTATGGAGTCAAAATAGTTTTAGCAAACCAATAAATCTACTTAACATGGAAGTTGAGGCATATCCGAGTTTTATTCAAGAGATACACATGTGAAACTATAAAAACGCAGTCAGTTCATTTATAGAGGAAGTCAGAGCATCTAAAGATGAATTCTGAGTAATATAGATAAACACCACTGCAATAGGATAATAAGAGATTCGAATAGAATAGGGAAACACCAAAACTCCTTCTGAATCCCAAGTTGGTTAAGTAGAAACTCTCTGTATTAGCTGAAAACCAGTGAATTACAATAAGAACAGTATTTTGCGAAAAATGTCCAACCCCTTGCTAATTCGACCCAATGGCCTTTAATATACCATTTACAACATGAGATGATATCATCTTAGGATAGATACATCGAATTTCTAACTCTTGACACTTTGCTTAAGCATAAAAAATCAAATTTATGACAAACAGACACCTATCCTACTTGACAATCCTATTTCAACTAGGACTCAAACTCTTCATTACTATCTTTAACAACCTTACCTATTTGAAATTACATCATTTTCCAAGTGTATCATCACATGGTCGAATTTGTATGATGGACTTCATTTCTTCATGACCACTTTGCTGACCTCCACAAAAGCAGGAAACCAAACCCTGTTTTTAAGGCATAGGATTCTTTTCCTTCTTTGAACATTCTGACCATCATTTAAAATTTATTTCGTGGTCCTTGGCTGTTGGATATTATCTTAACATGTCTCATCACTCAACCCTAGCCTCCAGCTGTCCAAAAACCTCTGCAAAACTTGTTCAAAAGGCAGTAATTTATGGCGCTACGAAAACACAGCAATTTCGTAGTGCCCTTTGTAACGCTGCCATTTCAACCTTTTTTATTCAAAAACTTGGTTCTTTCCTTATGCAACATTTTAATCATCCTTCAATACATCTTACATGAATTTTACAACTCTTAAATTATCCCTTAACCTCTTGAAAACTGATCAAAAGGAGCAGAAAAGGTAACTACATTGGTTTCATAGCGTTTTTATGCTTGTTTACACTAAATGCACTACGAAACTGGTGAGTATGCAGTTTTGTCAAAAAATTTGCCAAGTGAAAAGTATTATTGCCCCAAAACTCAAAATATTACTTATCTCATCATCTAAAAACCAAAACAACCATATGCTAACTTCAGTTTAGCTTTTTTGAGACATTTCTTCTTCATTTGCAATAGGTTGGCCTATTGGTTTTTCCTGTTTTTTCCTAAAAAATAGGTCTTGGGACAAAGCCTATATCTCTTACTCCATGATGTATTTTGAGAAAATGAAGGTGGTTTGTGTAGGCCATTATGTCTTCAATAAAAAGGTCTCTTGGTTTTTTGAAACATATCTCCCGCTGTCCAGAAACTGCCTCTGAAAAAAATGTGTAAAACAGGAAAACTTTGTTTCTGAAAATAGGGCTTCAAAGAAAGCCTTGTATCTCCAAACTGATAACACCTGTGAGAACATTGAGAGAGTTTTTTGTATCTGGGGTTGTGATTAAGACAAAACTCTTTCAAAATTCCAAAACACATTTTCATTTGGCCATAAACTGAACTTGAAGTTGACTTCTAAATAGTCATGTAGAGGATAGTTTCGTAACAGCAGTTTCGTAGCGCATTTTAATTTATCAATTTCTGCCACCTCCTAATGAATGTGAAGAAACTAAGAGAGGTTTTTGTATTTATGTATGTTTTGAAGAAAAACCGCTTTCATATTTCCAAAATTCATTTTCAGTTGCTCAGAAACCACCTTTGAAGTTGACTTCTTAAAATCCGAAAAAACAGAGTTTTGATGTTTGCACTACAAAACTATCAGTGCTTTCATAGCGCAAAGTGACTTTTTTGAACTAGTGGCACTATGAAAACGAGGTTTCTTAGCTAATTGGCCAATTTTGACACGAAACTTTTAGTAAATGACCCACAAATGAAAATGATGGATATTTGACATGAAGAGACTTCAAAGAAGACTTTATCATAGCCTAAGGATGGTCTTTAAAATATAAAAATCTAAAACCTACCCTTGATCAAATCCTAAATTGATTTCTAAACCAAATTTTGAACATGACCAAAAACAAACTTGACACAATGATGTTTTGAAATTTTTTGGGTGATAACAGGTACAATGTTTTTCTCTCAATTCAATTGGTAGTGGTGTACTTGATTTGTTTTGCATTTGGTGACTACATAAAATACATTTGTATATACACATGTTTGATAATAATAACATTGGAAAGGGTATGTGAGATAACTGAGGTTATAGGTATTGGTAAGTACAAAAAGATTATTATGTACAAATATCAAATATCTATTAAAAATAAGAGTTACTTTTATTAAAATATGTAATGGGAGTGGGAAGAGAGGAGTTCAACAAAATATTTTGGTAAGTTTTTATCACTATATATTTTAATTAAAAGTATTTTAAATTATACGTCTTTAAGGAGACTTTTGGAAAAATTTTCCAATTTCGTTCTAATTTGTCTAAAATTTGGTAGGAATTCATTGAAATTACAAGTTTTATGGGTAAAATCTGCACAATCGAAATTCCCTAGAGGTTTTTCAGGGTGTTAAATGCATATATACAGTAAAAAAAACCAGTTTAAATAACATTAATCAAGATTTCTCCTCAAATTTTTCCACTGGATTTCGGTCAGAAAAATCCAACAAAAACTCTTCGCATTAAAGACAATTCCTAAATTATAAAAATTAATTAATATTTGAAATATGATATAATTTTTTATATAAATAAAATTAATTATAATAAAAAAGCATTTAAAATAATAATTAGATAATGGCAAGGAAAATAGATTTGCTAATTAAAATTTTCAATGCATCTATCACATAATATGAAGATATATTTATCTTTTAATATTCAAAGTAATTTTTAAGATTAAAAAAAAAAAAAAAATTATATTTATATTGAGTTAAAAAAATTAATTAATGAAGTTGTTATTTGAATTATAATTTTTACCATTTACATCAATCCAAAAGTCATGAATATTGTAGAAATTATAAAAAATAAAATAATATTATAAACAATCTACATATCTTCCAATAGTGTCATGTTTTACTTAATCAAGTTGTTATTTGAATTATAATTTTTACCATTTACATCAATCCAAAAGTCATGAATATTGTAGAAATTATAAAAAATAAATAAATGTTATAAAAATCCACACATCTTCCAATAGTGTCATCTTTCTCACAAAGAATAAAATTACATACAACATTATTTAAAAACAAACCAATTAACTTTATTTTTTTCTAATTTAAAATTATTAATGATATATTTAAACTAAAACACACAAAAATGTTAAATAGAGATGTAGCTCCCATCGTATCAAACAGTACACATAATAATGAAACACCTGATTTTTTAACATTATTTTTCTATTTTAAAATATTCTTAATAATCAATTCCAAAAAAAGTACAGCTCCTATCTCTCCCTCGCCATTTGTGAAAATTCCAAGTGGAATTTTTTTTGAAGCTACGACATATGCCAAGATGAGACTATCGGCAAAGATGAGACATATGCGGGCTTGAAACTTCTATTGTGTAAGTTCGTAAGAACTGTAAACAAGAACAACAATTAACAATAGTATGGGAGAATTAGGTAAATAAATGCAAAAAACGTATTTTGAAACTTAAATGCAAAACATGTATAAATATATTACGATAAATGCAAAATATGTATGAATATATTGCAATAAAAAAAAACTTGAAGAATCAGCCCATATCAAGGAATTTAAATTTTCGTACTACTATAATAAAATTGAAGAGTCGTTTGCAAGTCTAATAATCCGTTGGCCAAATAAATACCGCTGCACAGAATGCAAGGAATAGCTAACCATAAGGCCTCACTGAAGCACAAAATAATGATCTAAATACAGGGATAGGTGTTACTTGCAGCACAATTCTCATCCATTTGCGGGAATATGGCAGAGGAGTAAATAATAAAAATAATAAACAGAAATCAGGCAAGGCCTGGAATGAAATTTGGTATACCACATGGAGAGCGTTGTGTCCAGACTTGCTTGCTTACACTTGTGGCTAGCTCTGTACATGTTCATTAATGTACAGGACTCCCTCTTACTTTCTTGCCATGTGCACTGCAAGATATACAAAGTTCGAGAATGCGTTCTCCCTTTTCTCCGTATTTATATATATATGCCTTATTATTATTATTACGTTTTTGTTGTCATGGTTGTTCTTTTAACTTACCATCAAGAAACTATTAAGCTATCAAGAAATATTCAACAACCAACTCTGACTATTAGTTTTTTCTTAACTATTAAATCATTAACCTAGCGGCTTAAAAATATTCGATCATCTAACATTCCATCTAGTGGTGCAGACCAGTATAGAGTGGCATCTAGGGGAGTTGTTGATGAGCCCTGGTATTGCACCAAGAGTGCTACAACTCCCAGGGGGTGCCCTAATTTACTTTATCAACCCAGGGTTTGTATAAACTTTAAGGCGGCAATGCTATATACACAATAGATGCATTTTGTTCATGTCATCCTCTTTTGCTTTACAAAAGGGTGCTATTTGTTAAATTATGAGAACAACTGGAAAGTAAATTGCCGGAAGGAAATGACAGAAAGGAAACTAAACTAAATTGCTGGAAATAAATGACAAGAATGAAGCTAATTGAATTTACAGAAAACAAATAGCAAAAAGGAAACCAATACTAAACCACACTTAACTTGGCGAAATGGCTAAATGCACTCTACTTATCCTATGATCTATCTACCATGCTCTTATCCATGCAACTAAACTATCCATGACTTAATTCTAACTAAAAAGAGTTAATTTGCAACATGGAGGAAGAAAAAGGGATAAAAGAGGCTAATGGGGGGCTTAACACATGAAACGAGGTTTGGAAGCGGAAAGAGGGGGTTAAACCCTTAGAAAAATTTATTATAACGTGAGAAATAACTTTGGAGCAGAAAGAACTCAAATGTGCAGTGGCAGAGTGCGATGGAGGACAAAAGCCGCGATGTGCAATGTTGCAATCACAACTTTGCAAGTTTAAATGGATAGTAGTAAGGACTTAACGGAGTAAACAAAATGGTACGAAGTGCAAAGTGCGACGAGTGACATGGTGGGTCGCGAATCGCAATATCGCAAGTTTAAATGGATAGCGGTAAGGACTTAATGGAATGAACTAAATTGTGCAAAGTGCGGTTTGAGATGCGATAAAGGTTGCAGGATACGATATGCGATGTGGTAAGTTCTGCGGGATATGATTTGTGATAGGATAAGATCTGCGGGATGTGATTTGCAATGGGGATGAGGTGGCAGTGAAAATAAAAAGGGAAAAGTTGTGGGACGCGATTTGTGATAGGATAAGAACTGCGGGATGCGATTTACGATGGGGATGAAATCTACGGGATGTGATTTGCGATGGGGATGACGTGGTGGTGAAAAGAAAAAGGGAAAAGTTGCGATTTCGCAATATCACAATCACAAAGAACAAGTGGTGAGTGTTAAAGGTAACAGCCAAATGTTTCGATTTTCAATATGTGAGGTACGGTGGTGGGAGTCTCGAGGAGCAAAGGAGGAGGTCGGGTTTTCGGTGGTTTGGAATGATTTTTCACGTGTTTTTCGTAAAAAGGGTAGGTAGCTGTGAACAGAGGAAAAAAAAGAAATAAGGTTGAAGGGCTTAAGTGTGTTCGAAAAAAAGGTAACTGCAACGTTATGATGAGAAGGAAAGGAGGGGAATGGAGGCGTAAGAGAATTTCTTAGAAGTGAAGCACACATGTAGATTCATGCATGGGAAATAGGTAGAAATGTGTGATGAAACAGTGAAAGAGAGGCTTGGACTTGGTAATACAATTTCTTCCCAAAACTTCAAACAGAAAGAAATTTTGGCATGTGGGAAGGTCTACCCTACTCGAACTCTATTGACAGAGATGAGAGGGGAAAACTTGACCAAAATTTTTGGAGTTTTTCCTCTATTTTACTATGCAGAAGCAATTAAAAACTACAACAGCACAAAAATTAAACAACAATGAAACTTATCAGAAGTAGATCTAACTTAAATTGCAGAAGAAAAACTAGCTAAATGACAAAAATGAAATGATAGGAACAATATAGAAGCTGAGGCACGTGGATTGAGCCCTAAACCATGAGCCTAGCCCTCTGAAACTCAGATCAGTCGAATGAAACCAGTCTGCTCATTTCATAAAAGAATAACTTCATACATCTCTAAAAGTTTGATCCCTGAATAAAACAAAAGCTCAATAGCTCACAACAACAGTTCTGAAGGGAATCGATACAAGAATAGACTAAATGACTAACTCTTTCTAGCTCTATCTTTGCTCTATTTATTCTACAGAGAAGCCACCAACAACTCCCTAGAAAATGGTGATTGAGTCCACTTGACTCTCAGTGAACAAGGATTGGGTGCACTCTTCTTTGAGTTGCTTGGCTTCCTTTGGAATTCAAATTGCTGGAGAGAATCCTTGGGGATCCTTTGGCTAATTTTGGAATTAGAATTTCTGGAGAAAATCTTTGGGATCCTTTGGCTGCCTTTGAGGGTGGAAAATCCTCCTATAATTCCTCTTTGTCGTCTCCTCCGAGTCTTTATGATTAAATCCTTATAAAAATGATTAATAATTCATGATTTTCTACACTCAACCTTATATTCGGCACTCAGAATATGTTAGCCTAAATCACCACCTATACTATCATCAGAAAACCAAATAATAATAAAAATGCAAGAAAAAGAGATCTAAGAAGGCAAAAAGGTGACTATTAACCCCTCCAAATATGTCTAACGATGGAGCTCATCATCACCTCCCTACTGAATGGTTGCTCATCCTCTGAGCAACTAATCCTCCTCCTGCATTTCCTTTAAGGCTCTGACAGCCCCCTTGATTTCCTGAGGAAGAAGTGTGGGAGTTTCCCCAAGGGGGTAAAAAAAATTATTCTTTTATGTATTCTCCCATTCTCTTTCTTGTGCATCTCTATCCTCTTCATCAGTAAACCCCAACAACAAATGTGGGCTAAGCTTTAGTCCCAACCATTGGATCTTTTTGGACTGCATGGCCCTCTTGTATAATGGTGCCCTTTCCAGTGCACCCCTCAATCTTGTTGGAGTATGGTACTCCTTGTTCTTGAGGCTGTGAGGGAGGTTGTTCCATCTCCTCTGGCTGGCCATAATGCACTCATCTTCTATCTGCCTAGAGACATCATCAAAGTGGCCTATCACCCGGTTTTGAGTCTGAAGGTATCTTTCAACCAGTGCAGGGTCCCTTTCAATCTCTCGATGGTTAAGGATGAATCCTCTTGGGCTAAACAATTCTGGTCTAATATGTAAGGGTTCTTTATTTCTTTTTCCCATGACTTTCCATATATATTTTTCTCTAGTGTCTTCATTCACCATCTAAGATGCTAGAGCCAGTGACTGCATATCTCCCATTGTAGGATTGGGGTACCAAATATCCATATTTTTCAGCACAAAGTTATGCACATAAAACTCTTCCAACTTTGCATGATCATCCATGTTAGCTTTCTTGTAGAAATTCATGAATTTCTTGCAATCTTGGAAAGGTAATGATCCATGGGAGGCTAGAGTTTTGATTTGAAATAGAAGCCATTGTTCTTTGAGGTACACAGCATATGAGTCAAAGGGGAATCTGTGTTTAAGGGCTTCTATGCATAATTCCGCCATGGTGGCTACTTTCTCCTATTTTTGCTGCAATTGCTCCCTTAGTTCTACATTATTTGCCTGTGCCTTCTGTAGCTTCTCCTTTAGAATTATCTTTTCGATTCTTTCCTCCCCCTTTGGTGATTCTTCAATGATAATCAAGCTTGTGGGAGAATTTTATAGCTCTCTCTCATTCTTTCAGCTCTGGAATACCTAGAGGTCTGCCTTTTTCTCTTTGCGCTCAGAGGAGCTATGATGGCAACCATATTTTTGTATTGAGGGGATGTGGTGTTGTGTTGTGAGTCTGTTTCTCGCCCACTTTCTACTATCTCTATGACTTCTATGGCCATCTCTTCTGTTTTTCTTTGGCCCTTTGTCTCTCTGCTTCTTTTGGTTCTTTTTTTTGCTGGTTCTTCCTCTTATTCTTTCGGTTCTTCTTGTTTCTTTTGGTTCTTCCTCTTCTTCTTTAAGCACTGCGTGCTTTCGTCGATCTCTCTCCCTTCAAAAATTTTCAATTTACCGGTTTGGATGAGACAACATCTCCTTTTATTAGATAGCGCAACTAACTTTGGAGTTCTTATGTAACTCGGCTCAGCGCTAGTCCTATTGTAGACAGTTGTTTCCTTCTCTTGTTATTTCATGATGGAATGCGTGTCTCCTCCCCTCATTCTTCTCTACTCCACTAATTTAAATTATTTTCTTTTTTATGCCCAGGTGACGTGTACTTCTAGTTGTATTCCAGTCATACCTCACGGTGGTGGTCGATTTAACTGGCCACCTTTCTGCCCCTTAAACTCTAAGTCTGCAAATTAATTATTTATGGCTATTATTGATGTGTAGCAAGGGGTGAGAAGCTAAACTTTATTTTACCTATTGTGGTCAAGGCATTTGCAGGAGCTAGAGGTTGGAGACAAGCCTTTTAGATTTGTGTTCTTCACCATATTCATGTTGTCTGAATGAGAAGCTTCCTGAGTGAGATGCTAATCTTTGCTTGTTATTTCTCTCTGTCGTGGATGTTGCGTGGGGTGCTTGAGATGCCATGGGTGGCATTTTCATTCTCCTGGAGTTTGTTATGCAGCTTTCCTTGTTGTTGTTCTTGGAATTCCATGAACAACTTTGTTTTTGAAGGAACTTCCTAATGTTTGTAGTAGTCTGTGTGTTCCTTATCTTGCTACATTATGCTCAGGAATGGAGGAATGTGGTGTATGGAGGTGATGAAGGAAGTTATGAAAATGAATGGAGTGAATTATGGGATGGATGGTAAAATAGAAGAAGGGAAAATAAGATGAATGCTTCCCCGTGTTTCCAGAAACCATTAACAACTTGTAAAATAGCAAACACAGAAAACATAGAGATGCAGATGTATTTTCTCTTCTTCTTCTTTTTTGTTCTTTCTATCTCTTTGTTTTTTTTTTTAAAGAAAGTGGGCTGCCTCCATGGAGGTTTTCAACCCACAAACTTGCCTTGGCCACCTTAGAGAGGTTTTCACCCATGGATCTTTATTCTCTTTTTATCTTCTTTTTTTTGAGTAAGTGAGCTGCCTCCATCAAGGTTTCAAACCCACAAGCTTCTTCTTATTCTTCTTATTCTTTTTTCCTTTTAGGAGGTGTGGGAAACTAGGGAGTTTCCCATCACATAAACCTCTCTGCTTATTGAATTTATTAACTCTGTCTTTGACAAAGTCTTCTTGTAAATTTTAAGTCTGTGACCATTGGCAAGGGGATTCTTTCCTCATCTACGGTTCTGATTTGAATTGCACTATTATCAAAACGTTTTTCCACTGTGTAAGGTCATAACCATCTTGTCATCATCTTGCCTTTAAAATATTTAAACCTTGAATCATACGACATCACCCAATCTCCTTCTTGGAGGGTCTTTTCTTTGATGTTCTTGTCATGTCATGCCTTCCTTTGTGGTTGAACTACCTCTGTGTGAAGAAGTGCTTTCATTCTGAACTCATCCAATTCATTTAGTTGCAACAACCTCTATTTTTGGGCATTTGATAGATCTAGATTTAATTCAGCTTCCATTCTTAAAGTATTGAATTAAAACTCAACTGAAAGTAGAGATTTCTTACCATAGACTAGTTCATAAGGAGTGAATCCTGTTGTTGTCTTCCAATTAGTGTTGTAGGCCCAAGTAGTTTCTGCCAGTCTTTCTTCCCAATATTTTCTGTTGTTGCTCACAACCTTGGTGAGGATGCTCTCTAAAGCTCTGTTAGTTACTTATACTTTGCCATTCGCCTGAGGGTGATAAGGCAGTAGAATTTCTATGCTTAATCTTGTGCTTCCTCAAAAGATTCTCAATGAGGTGAGAGGTGAACTGTGATCCCTGATCAGTGACTATTTATCTGGGATATCCAAATTTGTAAAACACATTCTCCCTCAGAAATTTTGCTACTTTCTCCTTGATTGCTACCTTCACTACTTTTTCTTCAGCCCACTTTGTCAGGTAATCAGTGCAGACTATGATATACTTCTTTTGTCTGGATGGTGGATCGATGGGTCCAACAAAGTCCATGCCCCACTTTTCAAGTGGCTCAAGAGCCACTTGAGGGTGTAAAGGCATTTCATCCCTTTGTGTGGGTTTCCCCATTCTCTGACACTGGTCACACCTGCTGGTGTATCTTCTGGAATCTTGATGAAGGGTAGGCTAATAGTATCATGCCTGCAAAACTTTGTAAGCAGTTCTCTTTGCAGCAAAGTGGCATCCACATGGGTTTTCATGACATTCAGATAGGATATCAAAAACTTATTCCTTCCTCACACATCTTCTTAGGATTTTATCAAGGCCTATCTTGAAAAATTCCCCCCCAATCCATGTGAAAGGGGAGCTTTTTCTAATGATTCTGATCCTCTCCCTGAATGAAAGATTAGGAGGGAGTTTTCTAGCAACCAAGTAGCTGGCTATATCAAAAAACCATGGTGAGAGTGTTGAATAAAAAAGGGGTGTTCATTGGGCAGTTGGTCATTCACCATTCCTTCTTCACCTGTAGGGAGAACTAACCTAGAAAAAAAATCTGCAACAACATTTTCCTTTCCAGGTTTATCAACAATAGTCAAATCAAATTGTTGTAAAAGTAACAACCATCTAATTATCCTAGCATTTACATCTGGTTTGTTCATTAAATACTTTATTGCTACATGTCACTGTGGACAAAGGTATGATATCTAGTTACACAATGCCTGACTTTGTTCAATGCATGGACAATGGCTAACATCTCCTTCTTAGTAACAGTATAATTCAGCTCAACCTTTGAAAAATTCTTGTTGATGAAATAAATGGCATAAGGGATTTTGTCCTCTAATTTTCCTAATGCAACCCCTACAGCTGTGATGGGTGCATCAATGTGGATGTGGAAAGGAAGAGTACAATTTGTACCTCGGAGGATGGTGGCAATATTCAACTGCTTCTTAATGAGCTCGAAAGCCTCTTGACAAGGACCAGACCAAAAAAACTCAGAGTCTTTGGAAAATAACCCAAATAATGCTGAAGCCATCTTGCTAAAATATTTAATGAACCTTCTATACTAACCAGCTAAGCCTAAGAAACTCCTGACATATTTTTTCTTTTGAGGACAAGGTACCCTTTTGATGATAGTGATTTTGTTCAGGTCTACCTGTATTCTTGCTTGGGATATGGAGTGTCCTAATGCAACCCCTGCTTTCTTTAGGAATTCACACTTTTCTGGGCTCAAGGATAGATGCATCTCAATGCACCTCCTTCTTCAATCTCCAAAAAACCATATATAGCTCTCAAGAGTCATCAAATTCCAAATTTTTACAATAAGGCCCTGGTGCTCTATTTATCTAACAAAGGAGGGAAAAAACCCTAACTAGGGTTTGAAAATGTCAAAATCATCCATAAATGTCATTTATGCCTAAGAGACCATGCAAGGCCCAAGGCACAAAATATCTCATGAAATAAATGCAAAAATAACTCCTAGCACTAAAATATCATTTTTCCATTAATGAGTGTCTTTTGTTGACTTTTTGGCCAAAAACGCACAGTGAGCTCTGAAAGCATAGCGCCATGCACGGGAGAAACTGGGTCCACTTGCAGCCAAGTTTTGATGACCTTCCCAATGTCAGAATTGGCTCTGTGATGGCCCGTTCGAAAGCTTGTTGACTCTAATTTCCAAACCTACACTTGGTTTTCTGATTGAGCTCAATTAACCTATCCAAAAGGAAAATTTTCCAAAACTGCTCTAGGCGCAGCGTCAAGCCTGTAAATGAGCCAGAAAGGTGAAAAATGAGGTGTTTTTTGGCCTTTTGAGGGACCAAAAATGCTCCGCATACTATACTTGAGCTGAGGATTTCAAAAATTCCAGGCCTCTAAGAGCCAAGATTCTAAGGTTTTCTTGGTCTTTTTTCTCTTTGAGTGCTTGTATCTTGGCATGGGCCTTTTTGAGTTTAGCCCTTGCAACTTGGTTTCTCTGGGCATAATGCTTGGTCATCTTCCTTCAGAGATCAAGATCCTTATTGGCTTTCTCCAATTTAGCCTCCAAGTGTATGTTGGCTCTTTCTAGACAATGCTCTCGATCATATGCTATCTCCATGGCCAACAACTCATTTAGAGGGAGCTGCTCTACCAAGGTTGATTCTTGTTCTCTTTGTTTTGCCAAGGCCTTCTTTAAACCCATGGTTCTTGGTCTCCTCCTAGACTTTCCTTCTTCATCCTCACTTTCCTCATAGGTGCCCATGAATTCCTCTAGCTTTACCTGTGTGTAATATCCCCAAATGGGATTGCTCAACAAGAATGCACTAAAAAACACATTTTCAGAAATGTATGCCATAAAAATGTAAAACAACCCTTGGATCCATTATATATGATCATATAACATCTAAATCCAATATTAGAACAGAAACAAATCTAACTAGGTGGGTTAAATAGACCTCCCACACCTAGTGTAGCTGAAAAACACTAAAACCCCAAAACGCTGCTACTCAGAAATAATATACAAGGGAGACTGTGGAGTCTTATGAGGGTTTCAACTTAAAATTTAGGAGGAAAAATATATCTACTCATATATTAGACAATCGTGCTCAAAAACTGAGATCTAGTCTCCTTATTACAATTACAAGAAAACTCGGAAGGGGTTTCTTATCATACACTCTGAAATACAAATGTGATCTTTAGAAAATTACTGAATAATCACTGCAACACTAAAGAATAAGAGTGTAGAAGGCTGAAAGATATCATATCTGATGTAGATCCCTCAAAGGCTTCCTCCCATGAAAGGATGAACCTTTCAATCACAAGGAAACATTGCAAAGAAACCACTAGATCATCCACTGAAGTTGCCTCCAAAAATAATGCATTCCCTAGCTGGAACAACACTGGGAATGTTGGGAAAGGTGTGGCCTAATGCCAAATATCTGAAATGAACTCAAGATATCCCCAAACAGATCTACCAAGGGAAGGAAACCTCCCTCGAATGAGAAACTAGCTCAGAAAGTGGGATTCCAATCCCCTCCACTTCTGCATCCTGCAACACAGCACAATAACCTGCAGAAACTGCGCTAATGAAGTAAGCTAAAGCTTGGCCTGAAAACCTGATGTGGAAATTAATGCAAAAATCTTCCAAGAGGCTCCTCAAGGAAAGAGGTGAGATTCCTTCTCGGGAACACCCTGTGCTAAACAGCACTGGAACCCTGCTAAACAGCAAGACGAGCAAAGTCTAAGTAGACCAATACATAGATAATAATCTAAAACATAAGGAAAAGTGGTTGCCATCCTCTTCCTTAAATAGAATGTGAGTTTGCTTGGCCTTGGCCCCACCCAATTAGGTCATTTCCATCAAGAGATTCATCTCCCTCCAAAACTACGTTATTCCTTCCTTGATCCCTACTCCTCCACATCTGCACTGTTGACTTGGTCAAAGTAGACTATATAAACATGATATTAGCCCTGTTCACACATGGAGGTGTTCTATTGAGTTGTAAATAGGGTCTCCTTTCAAACTTGAAGTGTTTTTATTCCTTCTTAGGAGACTTATGGGCCTTCCTACCCATTTATTCACCGGCCAAAGACATTGTTAACTATAATGTTCCATTTAGCTTGAGGCTAAAATTTGGGAACATTACACTGTGCCCTTTGAGCTTCTTTCTGGGCCCTAATTTCTCTTGTCTCATAAATGGAAATTTGTGCTCCTAGTTGCATGTTCTCCATCTCAAGGGCATCATTCACACTCTTGGCCCTATTCAGATTTTCTTGGAGGTCTTCAATTAGGGCATTTTTTTTCTGGATGAGAAAGTTTGAGATGCTTGCTTCATTCTCCTCTTCACTGTCAATCTAAATGATTTCAAACTTTCTCTCAAACTCATGCTGATCTTCTTCTTCTTCCTTTACCTTTTTTTTGCCTTTTTCAAGCTTCTGGGCTGATGTGGATGTCATGGTCCCTTGCCTTTTAGAGGCAGCAAACACAAGCCTTTGTCCTCTTCGATATGTCAAAGGAAGAGGTTTGATGGTGATAATTTCAGTGTGTTGATCATGGCTGCCATCATTTGTTTCCAAGTCTTCCTCTTCATAATCTGGACTGTTGATTACCTCTTTGCCTTCAATATCAACCTCACTTTTAGCCTTTCACTGATTTATGCACTTTCATTTTGTTCCTCATTGAAGTTGATTGCATCATCAATGCTGTGATATTCATTTTCATTATCAGCCTCTTCATTTCCTTCAATGTTTTCATGACTTTCATGACTGTTGTCATGACTGTCATGACTGTTTTCTTCCTTGCTATAATGTTCCTCACTGATGATTGCTTCATTGGTGTCCATACTATCCTTAGCCTATTCATTTTCTGCATTGTTATCCTCTACATTTTGACTGCTCTCTTCATCTTTTCCCTCATCTCTGTCATGACTAGGAGCCTCATTGTTTTGACTGTCATTAGGGATCTTAGTCTTATTTTTGTCCTTAGGATCATCCTATTTTTATTTTCCACTTTCCTCATCTTCATCATTATCCACCTCCATGTCTTCTACTTCATTGTTGACCTCTTCTTCATCACTACTTAATTCATTTCCACTGTCAGCTTCCTCATTTTCTTCATTGTTATCCTCTACCTTTGTTTCCATGTTTTCTGCTTCTTGTTGGCTTGACTCATCATCACCTTCATCTTCACTTTGGTCTGATTTATTGTCACCCTCACCCTCATGGTCACTTTCTTTTTCATTGCCACTTCTTTCTTTATCTGATGCATTAGGAGAAGGTGAGGAAGGAAGGTTTTCTTGAGGAGAGGCTACTTGTGTAGATGATGAGACATGATCTGTAGGAGGTGATGGAGGATTGGAGGGAGGAGGATGAGATGATGAGGGTAAACTTGGCTGATGATGAGGCTATGGGCTTGTGAATATTTCATGAGCAGTGAACACCTCCCAAGGTATGCCTTTTTGCTCCAACTGATGTAGCACCACCATCTTGATCAAGGAGTGGTGGAACAAACTCTGCATTTCTGGGAATAACTCCTCCTTCGGACAACAGAAGACATCTTGTCGATACTCCTATACAAGTAATAGGGAAAATGAAGCATTTTGACCCTAGTAAAATGCATGAGTAATCCGATATGGTAGGAGTAGAGCCTAGAGTATCTCCCCTCACAGGTAAAATATTTCATGATGACCTTCATTAAGGGTGCATACCTCTCCAGCAGGTGTGAGAAAGGGAAAATAGTATTGCAACCTTATTTGTACCTAGGCTTGAGGAAAGGCTCATAGCAGCTCATGTCCAGCTTTACTCTCTTGAACCATTTTTCACCAACATCAGGAAGTCCAAAAGCATGAGCAATGGTATTTGATGAGATTTCAAAGTTCACCCCTGCCAATCTTGATTGTTTGTTATGTGGGTTAAGAATGAATAACCTTGTGAGCTCTGGGTGATTTTGTACTTGTTGGATCCTTTCACAAAACTGAAAACACCCTACATTCTGAAAGTGAGAATCATGGGAGAGGTAGTAATATCCATAGTTACTTAGGGTTAAAATCTATTAACCTTCCAACCCTTGTGATTTTGCCTCATATGCACTTGGGCTCCTTCACTGCTCACACTCCCTTCTTCTCCTGACATGGTGATTAGTGTTGCCTCTAAACAACTCTAGGCTTACTTGTGAAACTTGGTAGGAGGAGTGAAATGAAATGATGGTGAAAGGAAGTTCTTGTATGTGAGTGAGATGGAAGTGTGGGTTTATGAATGTTTCCCCTTTGAGCTTTGATGAAGGTTTAACTTGAACTCGTTGTAATTAACCTAACGGACACCTTTCTTGACTGATAATTTCTTGCTTGGAGGTCAAAAGAGAGTGTTTGTCATGAGGACTTAGGGTTTCTAGTCACTAGGTTTTAGTCAATTTCCTTAAGCATAAAATCATGAATTTCACTAGAGGAGAAGGAAAAACATGCACCTACCAAATTTTGACTTCTTTGTAGGTCCTTGGATGCAGCTTGGAGGTGCTCCCATGTGGTTTTTGGAAATTTTGCAAGTGGAGGAAGGGTTCTAGTCTAGGCGCAGTGCCTGAACACACTGTCGGGTGTTGGACCTCCTAGGCGTAGCGCCTGCCCATGTGCAGGCCTATCGGGCTTCTTGAGCACAGGGCTGGGCAAGTTCTGGGTCTATCGGGCCTCCTGAGCGTAGCGCCGGGCAAGTTTATGGGCCTGTCGAGCTCCTCCTGGGCGCAACGCTACACAATGCCCTGCCTGTCAGGCAAGTGTGGGAAAACGATTAGTGCACGCCTATACGCGCAGCGCAATGTAAAATTACATTGAAAAATCTCCCCAATGCGCAGCGTCGGGTGCTATAGGCATAGCGCTTGCACGAATGCGTAGCGTCAGGTAACCTTACCCGGATTTTCGCTAAAACTCAAAATTTTCTCTTTGAAGGCTCCTTACTCTTTTTGCAAGTGACAAATGAACCAAATGATAAATAAAATGCTCTTTTATAGTCTTAGGAAAATAGATTTATCCCTTGTCAACCAAATTTCTAATGTTTTCAGTTCCTTGGTCACTTTTACTTATTTTCATTTTGAGCTTTTGCAGTAGGTGGCTTAAGAAACCTTTAAGTGATTTTTTTCCTTTCTAACCATTTTTCTTTGTTGCTCTACATGTTGCTGACATCGAGAACTTTGACCTCCTTTATCCTTTTCAAGAGGTGTCCAGAACTTCAGATATCAAATCTCTGAGTTAATGAAGACCAGTTCCTCATCCATTGGGCATATTTTTCTTCTTTCATTTGCTGATGTTTCTCTTGAAGTTATCATCTCAAAATCTAAAAGGCATGTTTGCTTCAACCTCATCTCTACCTACCCAGCATACCTTTGCCTATCATTTTTTCTTCTTGTGGTTGCAGTTGGACTGGCAAACCCTTGACATTATTTTTCTTTTGAAAGAAAAACAATCTATCTATTTTTACCCTTATTACTTCCAAGAGTTCAGATTATGCTAGTGAACTCTTTTATTCTCTACCTAGACTATTCATCTATCAAGATTAAGCTATTTGACAGGTTTCTTTCTCTAATCTACTGACATGAAATTGAAAACATGATTTAAACCAGGATTAAGCTATCTGATTTACCATGGGCTATGGCATTGGGACAAGCTGCACAAAGACATTATTTTTGTACAAAAAAAAACTAGAAAGTATGAGGGTTGTGTTTCATCATTTGTTAGTCATCCCTATCTTTCTCTTTGGTTTAGATTTGAGCATTGAGAACCAACATCTTTTCTTCCTAATCTATTCCTACTGACAAGTCAAGCTTAAATTATTTGACAAGCATTCTTTCACTAACCTATCAGCAGAAATTCAAAACATGTTCAACCATGACTAGGCTAGATGACTAAACAAGAGTCTATTTTTTAACAAGTAGTGGCATTTACACTTGCACACTTTCAGTAGTACCCTTTTTTGGGTATGGGGTTGTACCTCTTCTTCAAATCTGCCCTATTTTTCCTTCTTTCTTTGTTTTTGAGTTTTTTTTTTTTTATGATCTCTTATCTGCAATGTTATGTACAATGAATGAAAGTTTCAAACTAGGACTCTTAACAAAAATAGTGCTTGAGCATCCTTCCATTGACAGGACCTCCAAATAACTCTTCTCCATTCAGCTCTTCTAAACAGAAACATTGTTACCTCCATTTGAATGCATGGTGTAAGGACCTTTCCACGAATCTTCAAACTGGCCATGTTCTCCTTTTTATTTTCTCCTTGGGTATTGCTTTCGAACTTTGCTTCTGTTAAAGATACTTCTTAGGTTAAAAAGGCATTCTTCATTAGTTTTAAAACAGAAAATGATGTCATCAATGTATATCATAGTGAAGTAACTCAAAGCAGGAGCCATGGCATTTTGGAAAGTAGCTTCTGCACTCCTTAACCCAGAAGGCATTTGGTCATACATGTAGGTGCCCCAAGGTGCTTTGAAAGTTGCTTTATTATGATTAATTGGAAGTGTTATCACCTTATTGTAACCTGAAACACTACCAAGAAATGACACCTTGTTAGGAACTTCTACCCTTTCTAGTGTATGATTTAATTTAGGAAAAGGGTATTTGTCCTGTTAGAGTCGGTCCTTACAGCCCTCCGTCAGAGATCATTTCGCTTTTTGCATATTCATTCTTAGGTGTCTCGCTTGTTCCACTTCGTTGCATTTCGCTAGGAGCATGCCATTGACTGACGAGGGGGTCTGGTTGTCATGTGTTTCCTCATGCTTGTACCTGCAGGGCTATTTAAAAATTCCTCAAAAATCGTTGAAGTTCATCGTCATTTCATTCATAGTCATTAATGATTGTTTTCGTTAAAAAAAAAGTCTTTAGTCTTAGAGTCTAGGGTTTTCAAGTTCTTTGCATACATGTCATAAAGCCCGCAGGCCATGAGGTTGGTTCCAAAAGGTTCTCGTTTCATATTTTTGTTATCATAAGTATTTGAAGACATTTCTAGTCCAAAACTCTGTTTTGGAACTAGAAATTGTCTAATTTCATGTTTGTAATAATTGTATTTATTTCATCATAAGAAGCTTCAGTGCAAGCCTCTGATCTTTTCCAAAGCCAAGTGCCGCATCCCTGCAAAAGACAAACAAGTATTTTCAGTCCAAAAACTCAGAAAAGCCAAAGGAGAAGCATTGTATTAAAAGATCAAATGTCAAAGTTCAGAAACATTATGAAAGTGGGTTATCAAACAAATTTGAAATCAAATCTGATTTGTTGAGATATTTTCTTCATATATAAAACATGGCAAACAAATTCATTTGCAAGAAATCCGCAGGAAGAAGTCGAAATTGTGTGGTTGAGGGCCGAAATCGCGCTTAGCAGAGTTCTGGACAGAGTTTGGAGTGCGCGCTACCCATACGTGGTGCGCACTACCCACTTGGTGCGCGCTACCCATTGGGCAGGGGCGCTACCCACACAGCAACAGAGCTCATAAATTTTTGTTTTGCGCCCAGTTTTGTTTCAAATCGACTCCAGCAAATTGCAAACAGGTTTTTATCATTTCTCAGTAGATTTTTATCATGGTTATGATGTTATTGATGTTGGGAAAAGGGCCATGCTTGGAGAGAAATGTATAAACCCTACATTCATATGCAAATTAATTCCTTGAGGGTTTTGAGAATATATGGACAGTTTTATGAAAAGTTTGAAAACTTTTGAATGGTAAATATGCTCATGCCCTAGCACGTTGTGTATATCATCTTCACGACCTCAGTTGTCATCTTATCACTGCTGTCATGCCCTTTCTTGTTTTTGTACAGTCTTATGTTGACTAGTCTATAGCCTCCATCACCATAATACCACCACTGCTGTCATCATCATTTTATTGCCACTGTCATGGTCATTTGTGTCACTATGGTTATTGTCATGTTGTCCCTATTCTCCAGTTCATAAAACACAGTCCCATACTTGTTGCTCCTTTGACAAATTTTGGCCATCATTATAAAATTGTACCATACATCTGCATTTGGTATTCATTTGTCAAACTTACTTGTGATCAAAACAGTGATAGTTTTTATGCCATTAAAACAGAGCCATCCTCATTATGATTTTGTTTTCCTGTGATACTTGGGTACATGGGTGACATTTATTGGGTTCTGAACATACATTAAAACTTTGCCTTCACTGCACTTATATCAGCATCCATATTACAAATATCTTGTTCAAAGCCATGTCAGAGACAGAGTCAGTTTATGAGCAGGAGTCGGACAGTGATTCCACAGCAGAGGGTAATGTGCCACGGAGGCCTCACAGAGGTGGCAAGGGTGGTAAACATCTCAGGGAGGAGCCTACTTCTTTGGCTCAATTGCAGGCATGTCCGCTTGCAATGGATTGTTTTCGGGTTCAGTCATGTTTTCGATTCTGTGAAATGATTTCACAAACCCAGCTTCATCGTGAACTAGCTCGCCTGTTTGTTCTACATTTACGTGATGGTCGTGTAAATCTCGCTGGAGTAGATTTCATTCTGTCACCAATGACTATTGCTCAGGCCACTGGCATACCAAATCTAGGAGAGGAATGGAACAAACGTCAGCAGTTAGAGAAATTCCACTATGAGCCATACATCAAACCTGGGTATATGAGGCACTTGGGCAGAGTTTTTCCTTTCAGATTCCTGAGGGATGAGTTTGCACCACTGATGAAACTCATCATTCGGTATTTCAGTTGCGAGGGCAGATTCTCGCGTCTATTTGCGTACCATGTTCGTTTGTTGATGCACTTCACAAGGGTACGTATGATGAACATTCCGTACTTCATGTATCGCAACATAGAGAGGATGATGATTTTTGTACAGAAGAAGAGCCCAGCACAGCAGCATAGAAGTATATATCACTACGCTTTGATCAAGATCATAGTGTTACATCAGTTGGCACAGCAGGGCATCGCTTGGGAGAATTTCATCTCCCGTGACTTTTTCACAGCGTCGCAGCCGCCTCCCGAGGTAGTTCATGATGCGGGAGAGCCTACACACCAGCCGGACATTCCTGAGGTCGAGCATATCAGTGCTCCATTGTTTATGACGTACCAGCGAGGCCACAGGGCTTTATTTGCAGCTACACGGCGAGTATTATCTCCACCCAGGGTGGAAGGGGTCTTGCCGACTTCATCAGCAGAGCGAGTATTATATCCACATGATGTGGAAAGGGTCTCGCCTTCTTCTTCAGCACAGGTAAAGATCCAGGATAGGGGTAAGAAGCCCATGCATGATGAGGGCCCATCAGGAGGCCGGGACACAGATTTCACGATCATTGATGTTGATGCGAGCTCTCCTAGCTCGAAACTGAGGGAGACCATCCAGGAGCAAAGAGCCGAGAATGACACGCTGAAAGATAAATTTCAGAAGGCTCAGTGGGTGATAAACTATCTGGAGCAGCGCAACAAACAGCTAGAGGATGAGCACACACTTTATGAGTTGCGTCGAATCCGTGAGGATCGACAATTGGCCCGGAAGAGACCAGGTGATATGAAGCGAGAGACTGAACTCACGCATGTTAACATTCATCTGGAGAAGTTGTTGGCAAAGGCCAACAGAGAGAAAGACATGCTTCGTCACATGAAAGGCCATTATTGGGCTCGCATGCATGTCTGCAAAGCGAGAATGAAGATTCTGAAGAGGAGGTTGAGCGAAGCACTAAAACAGCGGAAAAGGCCTGATCCACTCCGGATTTTGGCCGAGGCTTCATTGGCTGGGCAAGATACATGATGGAGGGTCTTCGCTCCGAATTTGAGAAAATTCGGAGAAATTTTTGTCATTTTGAAATATTTTGGTCTAAAAACAGGTTTTTCAGCTATACGGGTAGCGCGTCCATATGCTCACTTTTTTTCGGGACACTTGCTGAAGGAAATATTTGAATTTTTGGATTTTTCATGGTAAGTTATGCATCCTCAGGCATTGCCGAAGCATTTCATCAGATTCTGGATGGTCAAAAAGCTCAAAAACACCATGAAAACCATCTTGCTGCCACCTTTTGCACCAGCAGGAAGTACTTCTGGGAGAATGAAGTTTTGGAGGGGCAAATGAGCTCCAAATTGAGAAATTCCACTTGGGTTGGATAGCCAACATCCAGGGATTTCCAACGAGCTATCATGAGCTCAATTGGATGCTGGGAAGTGCCTCAAAATCAGGCTGAAAGGCGCGCTACCCACTCAGCTCAGGCGCGCTACCCACATAGATTTTTGACTGAATTTTCAACTTCCAGCTCAGAATTTCGGCCAGTTGGGACCATTTTTGCTTGTGGATGAAATTTTTTGGTTTTCATGATGTAAATTGATGGTTGACATGTAAATTTGGCTCATTTTTACCTATTCTAGAAGATTCACTCTCAAAAAAGTGAAAATCATGTAAATGAATCAGTTTCCACTCTTTTAGAGGCAAGTTGTTAGCTGCCTAGATTTTAGCTCCTTGATTAGAATTTGTTGGAACTGCTCCTAGAAGGGGGATTTCGACCCCTAGAGGTGTGGGGAGGGGTTAGAGTGATCTATATATTGTAATTTTTGAGACTTTCTACAGGTTGGACTCTTGGGAAACTTTGGCACACATTGTACATATTTTTCATATTTTGGCTAAGGAAAGATCAGAGGTTTTGCGGCACCTGTTGGGATTCTTGTGGCTTTCTGTTCTTAATGGTGTTTTCTCTCAGTTTATTGTAAGTCCCTTCATGTTTGATGTATGCCATTTCTCACTTATGCTTCTTAAATTAAATGAATGAGTAGATGAGGTTGAATCCATTGTTCACAGTGCTCTGCCTTTGAATTTGTTTAATTTTACATGTTTTCGCCTGTTTGAGAAGGATCCATGTTCATCCTTGCCCTTTTCAGCTCCTTGTCTTTCTGATCTATCCATATATCCAATCAAAAGCATTAAGACTATTGCCTACCTCGCCCCAACTCGAATTCTGCAAAGATCTGGCCTTATCCCCGGACCCAAAATTGTTTTTTCCCATTTCTCCAACGAAAACCCAAAAAATCAAAATCAAACATTCCTATCTCTTTACTAGCCTAAAATCAGTATTCATTGTTCATTATAAGTCATCTCAGCGCCTCTGAAAACCTTTTGCCGAGATAGACCCGGAGAGAGCCCTCTCCTGTCCTCGTAGGGCTAGCTACGAGGCTGAGCGTGGTTTGATGTAGCCTTGAGTTTTACCTTATTTCAGCATAAGGTAGATTTGAGCGCTAACATGTCCTTCAGGGAGGTTTTTTCTAGGTACCTAAAGTCTATACACAACCTGTTTCCCTTTGCTTTCTTTCTTACTAACACAATTTGCTCAAAATTTTCCTAGTCTCTCTTGAAAGGAAACCTTCTTTGAATAATGTTATGTCACAAGGCTTTAAGCTTTCATCACCATGTACAAAAGCATCCTGAAATTATTTGCCCTGTATTATGTATTTATGTTTTATGTGAGGTGGCAAAGTTTTGGATAACTTAATCATTTTGGGTTTTTCCAGGCTACCTACGTTGTATTCCTCTATATCAGTCTCTGTAGATACCACTTTAGGCTCCTTAACAACATTTTTGGAATTCAACAACTCTTCTAAAGTGACAAAACCTTTTGGTGATGAGTTGTCTTTGTATTGCAAGACCTTAAGTTTCTTTTGATCCAGGTTCCTAGAAAGCTTTGCTATATGAAAGTATTCCAACATTTTTACATTGGCAAAAGGGAATGGTTCTGTTTTTTATGTTTGTTCTTTATTTGAGTAACCTTGTTCAGTCTCTAAGCTTGGTTTTGGCATTGCAATTTTATTTTCAGATTGCAGAAAATTGAGTTCAGCTCTACCATTATGTTGTTGTTCCGGGCTGCTAGAGTTTTGGCTGTTGATTTCTTCATGCAGTGCCTGGTTTGACTGTTGAGGTATGTCTGGATCTGTATCAACTTCATTTAAATGTTCATCAATGTCTTCTTCATCATATAAAATTAATGAGTCAAGATCCGAATGGATGGAATAAAGAGGTGTGTTTGGCCTTTCTTGGCTGCTAACCATAAAATTCATGTGTGATTCCCTATACAATCTCCTTGTTTGGTTAAAAACAGGGATGGTAGCATATGACATGTCAAGTTGGAGGTTCCACTAAATCTTGGCCCCCCATGATCTGGATAAAAGCATGCCATACTTAGGGGGAATGTCAGCTACTACTATGTCCATGACCAGGGCCTTAGCAGGGATCTGTGCCAGATTGACACATAAATCCTTGATTAGACGAAAACACTTGACTCTACTTGAATCAAAAGAATACAGGTCTTTGTAAGGTTTGGTTGTTTCTAGACCTAATCTCTCCATCACTACCTTTGGCATGAGGTTGTGAGAGGCACCAGAGTCTAGCATGGCATTATGTACGATTTTTTCATGTGTGTTTAAGCTAACATAAAAAGGGGGAATAACTCTTTCTTGGTATTTTCCTTCTACCTCAGGTCCAAACAACAGCTTTGGTTTGTCATCTGTCAAGTTTAGAGTGTCGGTATCATTTCCCATGTTCAAAACCTTCAGAACTTGGGACCTGTACATATCTTGGGTTATCATTTTAGTGAGAGGTATGTTTATCTTGATTTTAGCAATCTCTCCCTAAAAAATGAAAGGAATTTGTGTTTTGGGCATATTTACATCAGTTTTATCAGCCATAATTTTTTCTACAAGTTTAGTTTGCTGATTTTGATTTGGGACTTTGGACAAAAGATTTTTCTCAGGGCCACTAGTAGATGCACTAGGGCAGCTTGTGTCACCACTTGGTTGGCTAGTTTTGTCTTTGTTTGGATCAGTTTTCTTAGCCAGGGTGTTGGTATTATCTGTTGTCCTCTTATGAGTATTTTCAAGGGCCTTCCGAACAGTAGTGTCTACTTTGTTCTTCTAGGATATTTCTTGGTTCTTTTTTCTCCTAAGGTCATATTGCCTATGGACCTCCATTATGGCATTTTCAAATCGTAATTGGTAATCTTCAGAATCCTCATAGTTTGTTTCAGTTTGATCTGAGGAAAAGAAACGATGTTCTTCTTTAGTGATAAAAACATCACCCTCATTATTATAACCTATCAAGTTTACATGGTTTTCTTTAGGTTCTTCAGACTCTCTTCCCTCTTCATCTACATAATTGTCTTGGAAAGGGGGCCTAATTTGTTGGTCATTGTCTCTTGGTCTATTTTTGGGAGGGTCTCTTCTGAATTTTAGATTCCTATTTCTGTTTTGGGGATTTTCTTGGTTTTCCCTGGGAGGTGTTTTTTCACTCAAGTTTATCCTTTCCATCATTATTTCCATTGCCCTCACTAAATTTTCAATCTTGGCATCATATGAGGAGGTTGAGGACATAGTTTCATCTTTGTAGGTGACTCTCTTTTCCAACCTCACCCTAGCCCTTTTTTCAATCAGGATAGCCTATACACTCACAACTCCCCTTTGCATGTCTTCTAAATTTAGGGGATCTCTCTCTCTTAATTGATAGGCCATGTCTAGATCAAAACCTTCCGGAAATTTTTCTAAAGCTAAGCCTTGTGGGGGTTTCATGTTTGGTGGGAGGGCATTATAAACACTATTGAACCTGGTACAATAGTCATGGAAACTTTCCCCGACATTTCTCTTAAGGTTGTTATATTCTGAGAGGATTTGGAGACGATTTTTCTTGATTTCCCACTTGTTTATAAATATCTGGTAAAGGGAAGGAATATCATGTATGCTGTTAGGAGTCAATATTTTGAACCATTGCTTGGCTTCTCCTCCTAAGCTTTGTGCAAAAATCCTCATTTTTATGGTTTCCTCCTCTAGTTCCATGTAATCAAAAGCATCATTTATCCTATCTACATGTTGTTGGGTAGTGGTGGATTCAGCTCCGGTAAAGTGAGGGATTTTGGATTGGTATTCATTTGGAAAAGGTAACAAAGGTTGTGGCAGTGCCAGGGGGGCATACCATGCTGCCATGATGGAAGGGAATGGGATCCAAGGAGGATTTACAAGGGGAGGGTTTGTGAGAGGAGGTGGGGGATGAAGTGGAGTGGTTTGAACAGTGGATGTGTGGATGCGGGTGGTAGAGGTACCTGAACCAAAAAACTGATTTTGAGCAGACTTGGGATAAAAAGAGCCAAAGTGATGGAGAAGATGAAAGTTGGAAGGAGTGGAAGGAGAGGCTTATCTACTAGAACTCTATTGCAAATCTACAGGCTTAAGGTCAGTCTGATCAATCCCACTTTATGACTTGGTTCTGGAAATTTTTCTTGTATGATGTAAGTCAAACTGGGGATCTTGCAAGGCTGTAAGATGTTCAGGGATAGAGCTTGCTCTATGAATGGTCCTAACAGTAGTTGAGTTTTTAGTTTTAGAAGTTTTCCACGAAATATTTTTTGGGTCATCAACTATAGTGGGAGGGTTTGGGTCCAGGTGAGATCTGGTACTGATCCTTTGTGAAGCCAAATTTCAAACCCAAAGTATAGAGAGGCTAAACGTTTATGAATTTTTTTGAAAATTTGACCTCTCTTAGTGTTTGAAAAAATCACACAGTGTGTGACTAGGCCTCTACACTTCTCAGGGTTGATTTGACACAATCCTAAGAAAGTCTATGAACACTAGTAAAGTTAGAAGGCCTACTGGAGGTTTTTGTAGTCACCAGGTGGGTGTTTTTTTGTTGTTTTAAGGATATGTGTTTATGGTCCACCACCAATAACTGACAAAAAACCAATCTAGGGATGTTTTGGGGTTTTCTGAGTTTTTTTATGTAGCCCTAAGGTTTCTATGAGTGTCCTCCAGTTGAGTCATCATTTTTCTAGGATGGTGAAACAGTCATATTCTACTCTTGGCTATGATTTGATAAGGGTTTCTGAAGTCCTAAGCAGTACTTAGATTGTCACAAACTCAAAAGATCCCACCGTGATCGCCATTATGTTGTGGTCTCGTGATTTATTAGATTGGTGAGATCAAATGCACAGGTTAATATCAAACCAGTCTTTGGAGTCCTAGGACCTAGCCTTCCTGGACTCAGAGAGGACACTCTCTATTTTGTGCAAAGGATGTGAACTTGTTTGCTTTTAGAGTTTTATTTTAGGCTAGTTGTTAAGTTTAGGGTTTGTTTGTTTGTTTTGGTTTGGTAGATGATCAAGTAGCATAGATGGAGTGAGAAAATATTCAAGTCATTGGGCTATGGAGTCAATAAAAGTCATGGAAAGTTCAACAGAGAATCAGGGTGCATCACAGGGAAAATATTGCATGGTCAGATGGATCTTCAAGGTTTGTGTGAGATGAAATGAACATCAAGTTTGTGAACAAAGTAGGGCAAAGGGCACTTAAGAATCCTTTGTCAAATACTTTAACAAAAAGGGAATTCAACACTATTTAGCATAAAGAAGTAATCAATAGATAGGGCACACCAATAACTCTTTGATTCAACTCAAGTAAATGAGCATTTAAGACAAACAATCCAATGAAATTTAGAAGGCGAGAAACTCATTTAACTTCTAGTGATTTCACCTTCAAGGTTAGAAAACATTTAAGATAAACATATAACTTTAATCAAGAAGAGGGAACTCCTAAACATCATTTATCATAGCCATAAATATCTTCAAAACAACTATTTAAGCATGGACAAAGGGTATGATCGAAACATAGCCTGTTTGGCAAAACCTAATTAGTGGTACTTCAAAGATAGATCTCAAGAACAATGTTTTAGTGACATAAAACAAGCAAGGCTAACCATAAAACATCTTTGATACCTACTATATTGAACCATTCATGAGATAAACAAGCTTGTGTGGGTCTAGAGAGCAATTAAGAATTCTCTAAACTGACCTAGCAGAGGAAAACATAGAGGCGGTGAAGAACAAACAGAGTTAAGGTGCCTTTGAAAAACATTTCTTAGTCTAAAACCTTTGTCCTACTGAAATATAGAAGGATGAAACAACATGATACATAAGAAAATATGAACTAAATAGAAGCACATCACCATTAACCAAGCTCAGGGATCTTGCAAGCAAGCCTTCTCCATCATCAATCAAGACAAGCCATTCACAAACTCCACAACACCAATTTCTTCTTCAATCTCCAAAAAACCATATATTGCTCTAAAGAGTCCTCAAATGCCAACTTTTTACAATAAGGCCCTCATGATCTATTTATCTAAAAAAGGAGAGAAAAAACCCTAACTAGGATTTGAAAATGTCAAAATCATCCATAAATGTCATTTATGCCTAAGAGACCATGTAAGGCCCAAGGCACAAAATATCCAATGAAATAAATGCAAAAATAACTCCTAGCACCCAAATTTGGAGTGATTTGCCTAAAAAAACACTAAAATATATTTTTTCCATTAATGAGTGTCTTTTTTTGACTTTTTGGCCAAAAACGCATAGTGAGGTCTGAAAGCGTAGTGCCATGCACGTGAGAAACTGGGTCCAATTGCAGCTAAATTTTGATTACCTTCCCATTGTCGGAATTGGCTCTGTGATGGCCCGTTGGAAAGCCTATTGAGTCTAGTTTCCAAATCTACCCTTGGTTTTTTGATTGAGCCCCACTAACCTATCCAAAAGGAAAATTTCCAAAAACTGCTATAGGCGCAGTGCCAGGCCTGTAAATGAGCCAGAAAGGTTAAAAATGAGGTGTTTTTTGGCCTTTTGAGGGACCAAAAATGCTCCAAATGCTCTGAAAATTAGTGATCATATTGTACTTGAGCTGAGGATTCTAAAAATGCCAAGTTTTCATATTGAGGATGCCTGAGATGAAAGCATAGCGCCAGGGGTGCTACACTTAGAGGCCTCAAAATTTGCAAAAAAGCAAAATTTGTCAAATTTTTCCCAAATTTGGTGGATGTCTTCATTATGGGGTTTCAGAGGCTTGTAGAGAATCTTGAGCCAAGATTCCAAGGTTTTCTTGGTATTTTTCCTCTTTGAGTGCTTTTATCTTAGCATGGGCCTTTTTGAGTTTAGCCCTTGCAACTTGGTTTCTCCGGGCATAATGCTTGGTCATCTTCCTTTGGAGATCAAGATCCTTATTGGCTTTCTCCAATTTAGCCTCCAAGTGTATGTTTGCTATTTATAGCCAAGGCTCCTGATCAAATGCTATCTCCAAGGCCAATAGCTCATCTAGAGGGAGCTCCTCTACCAAGGCCGGTTCTTATTCTCTTTGTTTTGCCAAGACCTTATTTAAACCCATGGTTCTTGGTCTCCTCCTAGACTACCCTTCTTCATCCTCATTTTCCTCATAGGTGACCATGAATTCCTCTAGATTTACCTGTGCCCTTTGAGCTTCTTTCTGGGCCCTGATTTCTCTTGTCTCATAAATGGAAATTTGTGCTCCTAGATGTCTATTCTCCATCTCAAGGGCATCATTCACACTCTTGGCCCTATTCAAATTTGCTTGGAGGTATTCAATTAGGGATTTTTTTTTTTTTTCTATATGAGCAAGTTTGAGATACTTGCTTCATTCTCCTCATCACTGTCAATCTGAATGATTTAAAACTCTCTCTCAACCTCATGTTGATCTTCTCCTTCTTCCTTTACCTTTTGTTTTCCTTTGTCAAGCTTCTGGCTTGAGGTGGATGGCATGGTCCCTTGCCTTTTAGAGGCATCAAACACAAGCCTTTGTCCTATTTTATATGTCAATGGAAGAGTTTTGATGGTGATCATTTCAGTGTCTTGATCATGGCTGCCATCATTCATTTCCATGTCTTCCTCTTCATCATCTACACTGATGCTTACCTGCTTACCTCTTCACTGATTTCTGCACTTCGATTTTGTTTCTCATTGAAGCTGCTTGCATCGTCATTGTTGTGATATTCATCTTCATTATCAACCTCTTCATTTCCTCCACTTTTTTCATGACTATCGTGACTTTCTTCTTCCTTACTATCATGTTCCTCACTGATGCTTGTTTCATTGGTGTCCATACTATCCTCAGCCTCTTCATTTTTTGCATTGTTATCCTCTTCATTTTGACTGCTCTCTTCATATTTTCCCTCATCTCTGTCATGACTAGGAGCCTCACTGTTTTGACTGTCATTAGGGCTCTTAGTCTTACTACTGTCCTTAGGATCATCCTATTTGTCTTTGTCACTTGCCTCATCTTCATCATTATCCACCTCCATGTCTTCTGCTTCATTGTTGACCTCTTATTCATCACTACTTAATTCATTTCCACTGCCAGCTTCCTCATTTTCTTCATTGTTATCCTCTACCTCTGTTTCCATGTTTTCTTCTTCTTATTGGCTTGACTCATCATCACCCTCATCTTCACTTTGGTCTGATTCATTGTCACCCTCACCCTCATGGTCACTTTCTTGTTCACTGCCACTTCCTTCTTGATCTGATGCATTAGGAGAAGGTGAGGAAGGGAGGTTTTCTTGAGGAGAGGCTACTTGTGTAGATGATGAGGCATGATTTGTAGGAAGTGATGGAGGAGTGGAGGGAGGAGGATGAGATGATGAGGGTAAACTTGGCTGATGATGAGGCTGTGGGCTTGTGAATATTTCATGAGCAATGAACACCTCCCAAGGTATGCCTTTTTTCTCCAACTGATGTAGCACCACCATCTTGATTAAAGAGTGGTGGAACTAGCTCTGCATTTTCTGGGAATAACTCCTCCTTTGGACAATAGAAGACATCTTGTTTATACTCCTGTATAAGTAATATGGAAAATGAAGCATTTTCACCCTAGTAAAATGCATGAGTAATCTGATATGGTAGGAGTAGAGCCCAGAGTATTTCATGATGACCTTCATTAAGGGTGCATACCTCTCCAACAGGTGTGAGAAAGGGAAAATAGTCTTGCAGCCTTCTTTGTACCTAGGCTTGAGGAAAGGCTCATAGCAGTTCATGTCCATCTTTGCTCTCTTGAACCATTTTTCACCAACATCAAGAAGTCCAGTAGCATGAGCAATGGTATTTGATGAGAGTTCAAAGGTCACCCCTGCCAAGATTGATTGTTTGTTATGTAGGTTAAGAATGAATAACCTTGTGAGCTCTGGGTGATTTTGTACTTGTTGGATCCTTTCACAAAATTGGCAACACCCTACATTCTGAAAGCATGTGAGAATCATGGGAGAGGTAGTAATCTCCACAGTGTCTTGGGGTTGAAATCTATTAACATTCCCACCCTTGTGCTTTTGCCTCATAGGCACCTAGCCTCCTTCACTTCTCACACTCCCTTCTTCTCCTAACATGGTGATTAGTGTTGCCTCTAAACAACTCTAGGCTTACTTGTGAAACTTGGTAGGAGTGAAATGAAGTGATGGTGAAAAGAAGTTCTTGTAAGTGAGTGAGATGGAAGTGTGGGTTTATGATTGATTACCCTTTGAGCTTTGATGAAGTTTTAACTTGAATTCACTGTAATTACCCTAATGGACACCTTTCTTGACTGATAATTTCTTGCTTGGAAGTCAAAAGAGAGTGTTTTTCATGAGGACTTAGGGTTTCTAGTCACTAGGTTTTAGTCAATTTCCTTAAGCATAAAATCAAGAATTTCACTGGAAGAGAAGGAAAAACATGCACCTACCAACTTTTAACTTCTTTGTAGGTCCTTGGATGAATCTTGGAGGTGCTCCCTTGTGGTTTTTGGTAATTTTTCAAGTGGAGGAAGGCTTCTGGTCTAGGTGGAGCGCCTGAACGCATTGTTGAGTGTCGGGCCTCTTGGGCACAGTGCTTGCCCACGTGCAGGCCTTCCAGGCTTCCTGAGCACAGCGCTAGGCATGTTCTGGGCCTGTCGGGCCTCCTGAGCGCATCGCCAAGAAAGTTTCTGGGCCTATCGGGATCCTCCTGGGTGCAACGTTGCATGATGCCCTGTTTGTCAGGCAATTCTTGGCTAACGGGTAGTGCTTGCATGTACGCGCAGTGTGTTCCCTTGTACGTGCAACTCAGTGTAAAATTACACTGAAAAATCTCCCCAATGCACAGTGTCAGGTGTTGTAGCCATAACGCTTGCACGAACGTATAACGCTAGGTAACCTTACCCAGATTTTCACTAAAACTCAAAAATTTCTCTTTGAAGTCTCCTTACTCTTTTTGCAAGTGACAAATGAACAAAATGATAAATAAAATGCTATTTTATAGTCTTAGGAAAATAGATTTATCCCTTGTCAACCCACTTTCTATTGTTTTCAATCCCTTGGTCACTTTTAGTGATTTTCATTTTGAGCTTTTGCAGTAGGTGGCTTAAGAAACATTAAAGTGATATTTTTCCTTTCTAACCATTTTTCTTTGTAGCTCTACAGGTTGCTGACATGGATAAATTTGACCTCCTTTGACCTATTGGTGCCTTTATCACTTTGTTTTCCAGATGCTTGTTTGAGTTACATGATTTGCTGTGTTTTGGCCTATTCATGTCTTTCAATCACTTTCAGTCAATAAGTGTCATGAAAACCTTGAAAAGACTCTCTTCCCTCTGATCTCTGGAACATGCTAAAAAACACCTTGACAACCTTAGGCACTTGCATGGTGGCAGCATCTTTAAAACCTCTTTGTTCTTACCTTGGAGATTAAATCGCCTCTTGCTTGATGGGTGACTGAGGAACTTGTTTTCATTTTTCTCACTGATCTCTAGGCATGATAAGTCCATATTTGACAAGTACCATAGTCTTCACAATCACGTATGCTATCTCATCTTTGGCCACTTCTGATTTGTTGCAGGTGCCATGAAATACTGATTTAATATTTTCTGATGTTCTTGGAGTTTGACACATTCAGTTACACAATAGCAACCTCATGATCAGCTTGGTTTTCCATCTTGAAACTCAACCTTATGCTTTTATTCCTTTTATCATTGAGTGCAAATGAATAAAAATGAAGGCTTGACCTGCCTTATACTGATACTCTTTGCATTATTTCCCTTTGAGGCAGTGAAACACTTTATCTTGGCAAACCCTAAAAGTCACCTACACAATTTCTTCAAACCTTCTTCTGTTGTCATGGTGGAGGCTCAACAACGTCATTTTACCTTGTTTTGACCATATTCATCATGACAAACTCCTTGGAATGAGTTTGGAATATTTTCAGGCAGTGATATCCTCAGGAAACCTTTGATGCTATTATGGAGTCCAAACTTGCCTTTTTACCTTCTTTGATCATCTTACCAAAATCGTAGGTTTCTGCGCTGTCTGAGAAGATTTATTAGTGTTGTCTTCTAAGTTCTCTATAGCCCTTTCAAGTTCATTCATTTTTGTTTAGTTCACCCCACCTTTTTCCCTTTTCCATTTATGATTTCTAAAAGTCTCCAATTCATGCTTGGTTGTACTAGTGTGCCTCTTCCATGTGTTTTACTGCCTTGGCTCTTTGTTTGGTATACTGCTGGCCTAATCAGTCTTAGGAACCCTAATTTCTCCTTGGACATAGGATGCTTCCTCTTAAATTTTCTTGTGTATATCCATAGTTAGGAGTAGGCCTCTTACCTTACCAATTTTCCTACTGATAGTCACCTTGACACTCCTGTAGAAATGTCAAAATGAACTGCTGTCCTTTGCAGAATTTGAACTTGATAAGGAGGTCTTCCTTGGAGACTTTTCTGATTTGTCTTGAACAAACACGTGCTCACCTTATTTCACATTTGATTTAGCTTCTAGCACATGAAAAACTGTGATTTAGAACACCAAATATAACCCTACAACCTATGAAACCCTAATGACCTAATGGGAGGCTCTTTTGACTTGGTCTTTGACTGAAAGCTTGGCTTGGGGTCTTCAAGTATGAAAAACAATTTTTTTGACAAATTGATGTATTGAAGACCCAAAATCCAATGTACTTAATTTATCTAAAGAGACTATAGATAGAGTTTTGAGACCATCAATGCTTTGAGACATATGGTGAACATGGGAAAGGGTAGGCTGTTTTAGCAATCCTAGATGGAAAGTGAAGGGGTTAAGCATAGGCAAAGCATAGTATTAAGGTTATGGGTGTTAAAAATAGGACAAATATGAGTGGCATGATCCCATGAGGGGTCTTCTAGGAGTGGTAGGCTAACCAGGGAATGGCAGAGTAGTAAAATAATGAAAAAAAAAATTAAGGATAATGAAAGCAGTGAGATTTCTAAAACTCACAATATTCATAAATCTTGTTTTTAGAAATCTAGGACAAGTATTTAGTCATCTACAAAATAGAAAAAATTACTGATGACTAACAATAGCTCCACTTGGGGAGGGCAGCTCCTTTTCAGGAGTTGTCCAGAACTTCAGATATCAAATCTATGAGTTTATGAAGACCAGTGCCTCATCCATTGGGCAAATTTTTCTTCTTTCATTTGTTGATGTTTCTCTTGGAGCTATGATCTCAAAATCTGAAAGGCATGTTTGCTTCAACCTCATCTCTACCTACCCAGCATACCTTTGCCTATCATTTTTTCTTCTTGTGGGTGTAGTTGGACTGGAAAACCCTTGACATTATTTTTCTTTTGAAAGCAAAACAATTTATCTATTTGTACCCTTATTACTTCCAAGAGTTTAGATTATGCTAGTGAACTCTTTTATTCTCTACCTAGACTATTCATCTGTCAAGATTAAGCTGTTTGACAGGATTTTTTCTCTAATCTACTAACATGAAATTGAAAACATGATTTAAACTAGGATTAAGCTGTCTGATTTACCATGGGCTGTGGCATTGGGACAAGCTGCACATACACATTATTTTTGTACAAAAAAAACTAGAAAATATGAGGGCTGTGTTTCATCATTTGTTAGTCATCCCTATCTTTTTTTTTGGTTCGGATTTGAGCATTGAAAACCAACATCTTTTCTTCCTAATCTATTCCTACTGACAAGTCAAGCTTAAATGATTTGACAAGCATTCTTTCACTAACCTATCAGCAGAAATTCAAAACATGTTCAACCATGATTAGGCTAGATGATTGAACAAGAGTCTCTTTTTTAACAAGTAGTGGCATTTAGACTTGCACACTTTCGGTAGTACTCTTTTTTGGGTATGGGGTTGTACCTCTTCTTCAAATCTGCCCTCTTTTTCCTTCTTTCTTTGTTGTTGAGTTTTTTGTTTTTATGATCTCTTATCATGCAATGTTATGTACAATGAATGAAAGTTTCAAACTAGGACTCTTGAAAAAAATAGTGCTTGAGCATCCTACCATTTACAGGACCTCCAAATAACTCTTCTCCATTCAGCTCTTTTAAACAGAAAACATTTTTACCTCCATTTGAATGCATGGGGTAAGGACCTTTCCACAAATATTCAAACTGGCCATGTTATCCTTTGTATTTTCTCCTTGAGTATTGCTTCCAAACTTTGCTTCTGTTAAAGATCCTTCTTAGGTGAAAAAGGTATTCTTCATTAGTTTTAAAACAGACAATGATGTCATCAATGTATATCATAGTGAAGTAACTCAAATCAGGAACCATGGCCTTTTGGAAAGTAGCTTCCACACTCCTTAAACCAGAAGGCATTTGGTCATACATGTAGGTGCCCCAAGGTGCTTTGAAAGTGGATTTATGCTGATTGAATGGAAGTGTTATCACCTTATTGTAACCTGAAACACTACCAAGCAATGAAATCTTGTTAGGAACTTCTACTCTTTGTAGTCTATGATTTATTTTAGGAAAAGGGTATTTGTCCTTCAGGGAGGTTTTGTCTAGGTACCTAAAGTCTATAGATAGCCTGTTTCCCTTTTCTTTCTTTCTTACTGACACAATTTTCTCAAAAGGTTCCTAGTCTCTCTTGAAAGGAAACCTTATTTGAATAATGTTTATGTCACAAGGCTTTAAGCTTTCATCACCATGTACAAAAGCATCCTGAAATTATTTGCATAGTCTTATGTATTTCTGTTTTATGTGAGGTGGAAAAGTTTTGGATAACTTAATCATTTTGGGTTTTTCCAGGCTGCCTACGTTGTATTCCTCTATATCAGTATCTGTAGATACCACTTTAGGCTCCTTAACAACATTTTTGTAATTCAACAACTCTTCCAAAGTGACAAAACCTTTTGGTGATGAGTTGTCTTTGTATTGCAAGACCTTAAGATTCTTTTGATCTAGGTTCCTAGAAAGCTTTGCTATATGAAAGTATTCCAGCATTTTTACATTGGCAGAAGGGAATGGTTCTGTTTTTTATGTTTTTTCTTCATTTGAGCAACCTTTTCAAGACTCTAAGTTTGGTTTTGGCATTGAAATTTTATTTTCAGATTGCAAAAAATTGAGTTCAACTCTGCCATTATGTTGTTGTTCAGGGCTGCTAGAGTTTTGGTTGTTAAGTTCTTCATACAGTGCCTAGTTTGACTGCTGAGGTATGTTCGGATCTATCTCAAATTCATTTAAATTTTCATCAATGTCTTCTTCATTATATAAAATGAATGAGTCAAGATCTGAATGGATGGAATAAAGAGGTGTGTTGTTTGGCCTTTCTTGGCTGCTAACCATAAACTTCATGTGTGATTCCTATAAGTACAATCTCCTTGTTTGGTTAAAAACTTGGATGGTAGCATATGACATGTCAAGTTAGAGGTTCCCCTAAAGCTTGGCTCCCCATGATATTGATAAAAGCATGCCATACTTAGGGGGAATTCCAGCTACTACTATGTCCATGAACAGGCCCTTAGCAAGGATTTGTGCCAGCTTGACACATAAATCCTTGATTAGATGCAAACACTTGACTCTGCTTGAATAAAAGAATACAGGTTATTTCTAAGCCTAATATCTCTATCACTATCTTTGGCATGAGGTTGTGAGAGGCACCAGAGTCTAGCATGGAATTATTTAAGATTTTTTCGTGTATGTTTAAGCTAACATAGAAAGGGGGAATAGCTCCTTCTTGGTATTTTCCCTCTACTTCAGGTCCAAACAACAGCTCTAGTTTGTCATCTGTCAAGTTTAGAGTGTTGGTATCATTTCCCATGCTCAAAAATCTCAGAACTTGGGACCTGTACATATCTTGGGTTATCATTTCAGTGAGAGGTATGGTTATCTTGATTTTATCATTCTCTCCCTCAAAATTGAAAGGCACTTGTGTTTTGGGCATATTAACATCAGTTTTATCAGCCATAATTTTTTCTACAAGTTTAGTTTGCTGATTTTGATTTGGGACTTTGGACAAAAGATTTTTCTCAGGGCCACTAATAGATGCACTAGGGCAGCTTGTGTCACCACTTGGTTGGCTAGTTTTGTCAATGTTTGGATCAGTTTTCTTAGCCAGGGTGTTGGTATTGTCTGTTGTCCTCTTAGAAGTATTTTTTGGGGCCTTCCTAATAGCAGTGTCTACTTTGTTCTTCTTGGAGATTTCTTGGTTCTTTTTTCTCCTAAGGTCATTTTTCCTATGGACCTCCATTATGGAATTTTCAAATCCTAATTGGTAGTCTTCAGAATCCTCATAGTTTTTTTCAGTTTGATCTGAGGAAAAGAAACCTTTTTCTTCCTCAATGAGAAAAACATCACCCTCATTATCACAACCTATCAATTTTACATGGTTTTCTTCAGGTTCTTCAAATTCTCTTCCCTCTTCATCTACATAATTGTCTTAGAAAGGGGGCCTAATTTGTTGGTCATTGTCTCTTGATATGTTTTGGGGAGGGTCTCTTATGAAGTTTGGATTCCTATTTATGTTTTGGGGATTCGCTTGGTTTTCCCTAGGAGATGTTCTTTCACTCAAGTTTATCCTTTGCATCATTCTTTCCATTACCCTTACTAAATTGTCAATCTTGGTATCATATGAGGAGGTTGAGGCCATAGTTTCATCTTTTTAGGTGACTCTCTTTTCTGACCTCATCTTAGCCCTTTTTTCAATCAGGTTGGCCTCTACACTCACAGCTCCACTTTTAATGTCTTCTAAAGTTAAGTGATCTCTCCCTCTTAATTGATAGGCCATGTCTGGATCAAAACCTTTCGGAAATTTTGCTAAAGTTGAGCCTTGTGGGGGTTTCATGTTTGGTGGGAGGGCATTGCAAACACTATTGAACCTAGTACAATAGTCATGGACACTTTCCCTGACATTTATCTTAAGTTTGTTATATTCTGAGAGGATTTGGAGAGGGTTTTTCTTGATTTCCCACTTTTTTATAAATGTCTGGTAAAGGGAAGGAAGATCATGTATGCTGTTAGGAGTCAAGATTTTGAACCATTTCTTGGCTTCTCCTCCTAAGCTTTGTGCAAAAATCCTCATTTTTATGGTTTCCTCCTCTAGTTCCATGTAATCAAAAGCATCATTTATCCTATCTACATGTTGTTGGGTAGTGGTGGATTCAGCTCAGGTAAAGTGAGGGATTTTGGATTGGTATTCATTTGGAAAAGGTAACAAAGGTTGTGGCAGTGCCAGGGGGCATACCAATCTTCCATGATGGAAGGGAATGGGATCCAAGGAGGATTTACAAGGGGAGGGTTTGTGAGAGGAGGTGGGGGATGAAGTGGAGTGGTTTGAACAGTGGATATGTGGATGGGGGTGGTAGAGGTACTTGGACCAACAAACTGATTTTGATCAAACTTGGGATAAAATGAGCCAAAGTGATGGAGAAGATGAAAGTCGGGAGGAGTAGAAGGAGAGGCTTCTCTACTAGATCTCTACTACAAATCTACAGGCTGAAGGTCAGTCTGGTCAATCCCACTTTATGACTTGGTTCTGTAAAGTTTTCTTGTATGATGTAAGTCAAACTAGGGATCTTGCAAGGCTATAAGATGTTCAGGGACAGAGCTTTCTCTATGAATGGTCCTAACAGTAGTTGAATTTTCAGTTTTACAATTTTGCCACAAAATATTTTCTGGGTCATCAACTATAGTGGGAGGGTTTGGGCCCAGGTGAGATTTGATACTAATCCTTTGTGAAGCCATATTTCAAACCCAAAGTATAGAGAGGCTAAAATTTTATGATTGTTTTTGGAAACCTGACCTCTCTTAGTGTTTGAAAAACTCACACAGTGTGTGACTAGGCCTCTAAACTTCTCAGGGCTGATTTGACACAATCCTAAGGAATTCTATGAACACTAGTAAAGTTAGAGGCCTACTGGAGGTTTTTGGACTCACCAGGTGGATGTTTTTTTGTTGTTTTAAGGATATGTGTTTATGGTCCACCACCAATAACTGATAAAAAACCAATCTAGGGATGTTTTGGGGTTTTCTTAGTTCCTTTATGTAGCCATAGGGTTTCTATGAGTGTCCTCCAGTTGAGTCATCATTTTGCTAGGATGGTGAAACAGTCAGATTCTACTCTTGGCTATGATTATTAAGGGTTTCTAAAGTCCTAAGGAGTACTTAGATTTTCACTAACTCATAAAGTCCCACCGTGATCACCATTATGTTGTGGTCCCGTGATTTTTTGGATTGGTGATATCAAATGCACAAGGTAACATCAGATTAGTCTTTGGAGTCTTAGGACCTAGCCTTCTTGGACTCGGAGAGGGCTCTCTCTATTTTGTGCAAAGGATATGAACTTGTTTGCTTTTAGGGTTTTATTTTAGGCTAGTTGTTAAGTTTAGGGATTTTTTGTTTGTTTTGGTTGGTTATATGATCAAGTAGCATAGATGGAGTGAGAAAATATTCAAGTCATTGGGCTATGGAGTCAATAAAAGTCATGGAAAGTTCAACAGTGAATCAGGGTGCATCACAGGGAAAATCTAGCATGGTTAGATGGATATTCAAGGTTTGTGTGAGATTAAATGAACATCAAGTTTGTGAACAAAGTAGGGAAAAGGGCACATAAGAATCCTTTGTCAAATACTTTAACGAAAAGGGACTTCAACACTATATAGCATAAAGAAGTAATCAATAGACAGGGCACACCAATAACTCTTTTATTCAACTCAAGCAAATGAGCATTTAAGACAAACAATCCAATGAAATATAGAAGGTGAGAAACTCATTTAACTTCTAGTGATTTCACCTTCAAGGTTAGAAAACATTTAAGACAAACATATAAATTTAATCAAGAAGAGGGAAATCCTAAACATCATTGATAATAGCCATAAATATCTTCAAAACAACTATTCAAGCATGGACAAAGGGTATGATCAAAACATAGCCTGTTTGGCAAAACCTAATTAGTGGTACTTCAAAGATAGATCTCAAGAACAATGTTTTAGTGACTGCAAACAAGCAAGGCTAACCATAACACATATTTGATACCTACTGTATTGAACCATTCATGTGATAAACAAGCTTGGGTGGGTCTAGAGAGCAACTAGGAATTCTCTAAACTGACCTAGCAGAGGAAAACATAAGGGCAGTGAAGAACAAATAGAGCTAAGGTGCCTTTGAAAAACATTTTTTAGTCTAAAACCTTTGTCCTACTGCAATATAGAAGGATGAAACAACATCATACATAAGAAAACATGAACTGAATAGAAGCATGTCACCATTAACCAAGCTTAGGAATCCTGCAAGCAAACCTTCTCCATCATCAATCAAGACAAGCCATTCACAAACTCCATAACACCAATTTCTTCTTCAATCTCCACAAAACCATATATTACTCTCTAGAGTCATTGTTGAGTCCCAAATTTGCATCTTTTCCATACACTTTTCCATACCTTTTTCACTCACCTAAACCTCCCAAACTGTCAATATCATGTGCAAAAGAGCATTTAACATGGTTTTTAATTATATTTTTGTGTTTGCTATTTGATCTAGATTTTGTTCATTCAGCTACGGAATCTTGCCACTTTCCGCAGCTATTTTGTGAAACTCTATGCTACAGGTGTCTACAAGGGAAACGAGCCACATGGGCAGGTCAGGAATGACATGGACATGGTTCGTGTCCTATTGGTTCAAGCAAACTCGTCCAAAGAAGCCGCGGTCAAAGGCGTCCACATGGAAGTCAACTATGGAGTATCATGTCGGCCGGACTCTGTTTCGTGGCACATAAAGATCCATACGGCCGTTTCTAAGCCTGCGGAGGTTAAATCGACATCTGTACAGAGTTCTAGAGTCAAATTCAAGCATCCACCTTTCGTAGATCTACTTTCCAACACGGCCATACTCCTATATCCGTGGACGTAGTGGTCTACGTGCTCTCCGCTAGCATGAACTTTAGGAAACAGTTATAGTTTGTTGTTATATATAGTGCGTTTGCATACGCACAAAAAGTTAGTTGTTAGTTGATGTTCGTGAATGTAGTCTCTGTTATCTTTTAGTCTGCTCTGTAGTGATTACGCTGCACTTGTGCCGTAACATTACCATTCTGTAATGAACTGCTTTTTAATATGAGAAGACTCTGTTTTTCAACTTAATTCGTGTTTGAGGACCGTTACCAAGGCCGTGTAGAGGGCCCCTGCTCAGCTAAGGTTTTGTGTATTAGTGTATATTTCTCATTTCATTTCTTTAAAAGTCATTGTATCATAATCCATCCATATGTTCATACTTTGCAGTTGTTTCATTTCTGTTTATACATTTCCATAATTTCCATTTCATTTCTGTCTTTCATGCTTTATGATTGTTAATCACTGATCAGTGTTTATGTTTTTCAGGTTTTAGATAGGCAGCCCGGGCATTTTCATAGCTTTTTGATTAAAGACATGGAACTAACATTATTCTGCTGCTAGTTTGCTTTTCATAGTTTTTGTTTAATTTCAGTATTGCTCTGTACATTTCAGTTTTGTTTTTCTGCTTCAGTAGTTAAAATTTAGATATACTAATCTTCTCATAGCATCTTCAGTTGCCTCCGAAAGCCACAGCTGGACTGATGGTGAGGGATTGCATTATGAAATGTGTAGTTTAGTATTAGTTTCTTTTCTGCAAATTTAGATATACTAATCTACTCATAGCATCTTCAGTTGCCTCCGAAAGCCACAGCTGGACTGATGGTGAGGGATTGCATTATGAAATGTGTAGTTTAGTATTAGTTTCTTTTTTGCAAATTTAGATATATTAAGCTGCTCATAGCATCTTCAGTTGCCTCCGAAAGCCACAGCTGGACTGATGGTGAGGGATTGCATTATGAAATGTGTAGTTTAGTATTAGTTTCTTTTCTGCAAATTTAGATATATTAAGTTGCTCATAGCATCTTCAGTTGCCTCCGAAAGCCACAGCTGGACTGATGGTGAGGGATTGCATTATGAAATGTGTAGTTTAGTATTAGTTTATTTTCTGCAAATTTAGATATATTAAATCATGCATGACATCTTCAGTTGCCTCCGAAAGCCACAGCTGGACTGATGGTGAGGGATTGAATCATGAGTGTATGGTTTAGTATTAGTTTACTTTCTGCAAATTAAATATCAGTTACTCAAGTTTTTTATGATTACTTCCGAAAATCATAGCTGGACTAATGATGAAGGGTCAGAAGATAAATTGATGTAATCTGATTTAGATTTATTTTGTTGCAATTTTGAATTTCCTTAAGCATAGTTCTTTTGTGTTTAGTTGGCAGCAAGAATATTTTAGTTTTCATGTTCACTAGTTTACTGTTTTGATTTATTAGATTAGCAGCACCTTTTCATTTCAGCAACACATTTTCATTTTCCTTTTTAAGTCTTGTCATTGTAAATTTCAAATTTCTTTTTAAAATTTCAAGTTGGTAAATCATTATAGGGGATATCACTTCCTTGAACAAACATAACCAAACTTGTTTTCATCTTACAATTTCCATTTCACCTTAGAAAACCAAAAACGACAAAAAGTTAAGAAATAGGTTATCTTGCACATATAGTGCGCCGCACTTCATCAGCTTACGATTCCCGGATTGACAAATTAAATGCAGCAATTTAGGACACACTAAATTGACCAAACAGTCATCAAATGCCAACTTTTTACAATAAGACCCTCATGCTCTATTTATCTAAAAAAGGAGGGAAAAAACCCTAACTAGGGTTTGAAAATGTCAAAATCATCCATAAATGTCATTTATGCCTAAGAGACCATGCAAGGCCCAAGGCACAATAAATCTCATGACATAAATGCAAAAATAACTCCTAGCTCCCAACTTTGGAGTGTTTTGCCTAAAAAACACTAAAATATCATTTTTCCATTAATGAGTGTCTTGTTTTGACTTTTTGGCCAAAAACGCACAGTGAGGTCTAAAAGCGTAGTGTCATGCACGGGAGAAATTGGGTCCACTTGCAACCAAGTTTTAATGACCTTCCCAATGTCGGAATTGGCTCCGTGATGGCCCATTAGAGAGCCTGTTGAGTCCTTTCCAAACCTACCCTTTTTTTCTAATTGATCTCAATTAACCTTACCAAAAGGAAAATTTCCCAAAAATTCTCTAGGCGCAGCGCTAGGCCTGTAAATGAGGCAGAAAGGTGAAAAATGAGGTGTTTTTTGGCCTTTTGAGGGACCAAAAATGCTCCAAAATCTCTGAAAATTGGTGAGCATACTGTAATTGAGCTGAGGATTCCGAAAATTCCAAGTTTTCCTCTTGAGGATGCCTGATATGAAATCGTAGCGCCATGGGTGCTATGCTTAGAGGCCTCAAAATTTGCAAAAAACCAAAATTTGTCAAATTTTTCCCAAATTTGGTGGATGTCTTCATTATGGGGTTTGAGAAGCCTATAGAGAAGCTTGAGCCAAGATTCCAAGGTTTTCTTGGTCTTTTTTCTCTTTGAGTGCTTGTATCTTGGCATGGGCCTTTTTGAGTTTAGCCCTTGCAACTTGGTTTCTCGAGGCATAATTCTTGGTCATCTTCCTTTGGAGATAAAGATCCTTATTGGCTTTCTCCAATTTAGCCTCCAAGTGTATGTTGGAACTTTCTAGCCAAGGCTCCCGATCATATGCTATCTCCATGGCTAGTAGCTCATCTAGAGGGAGCTGCTCTGCCAAGGCTGATTCTTGTTCTCTTTGTTTTTCCAAGGCCTTCTTTAAACCCATGGTTCTTGGTCTCCTCCTAGACTGCCCTTCTTCATCCTCACTTTCCTCATAGGTGCCCATGAATTACTCTAGCTTTACCTGTGCCCTTTGAGCTTCTTTCCGGGCCCTGATTGCTCTTGTCTCATAAATGGAAATTTGTGCTCCTAGCTGCATGTTCTCCATCTCAAGAGCATCATTCACACTCTTGTCCCTATTCAGATTTCTTGGAGGTCTTCAATTAGGGAATTTTTGTTCTGGATGAGCAAGTTTGAGATCCTTGCTTCATTCTCCTCATCACTATCAATCTGAATGATTTCAAACTCTATCTCAACATCATACTGATCTTCTTCTTCTTCCTTTACCTTTTGTTTGCCTTTGTCAAGCTTCCTAGCTGAGGTGGATGGCATGGTCCCTTTCCTTTTAGAGGCAGCAAACACAAGCCTTTGTCCTCTTTGATATGTCAATGGAAGAAGTTTGATGGTGATCATTTCAGTGTCTTGATCATGGCTTCCATCATTCATTTCCATGTCTTCCTATTCATCATCTGGACTGTTGCTTACCTCTTTGCCTTCAATATCAGCCTCACTTTTAGCCTCTTCACTGATTTATGCACTTTAATTTTGTTCCTCATTGAAGCTACTTGCATCATCATTGTTGTGATCGTCATTTTCATTATCATCCTCTTCATTTCCTTCACTGTTTTTATGACTTTCATGACTATCTTCTTCCTTGTTGTCCTATTCCTCACTTATGCTTGCTTCATTGGTGTCAATACTATCCTGAGCCTCTTCATTTTCTACATTGTTATTCTCTTCATTTTGACTGCTCTCTTCATCTTTTCCCTCATCTCTTTCATGACTAGGAACCTCACTGTTTTGACTGTCATTATGGCTCTTAGTCTTACTGTTGTCCTTAGGATCATCCTTTGTTTCTTTGTCACTTGCCTCATCTTCAACATTATCCACCTCCATGTCTTCTGCTTCATTGATGAACTCTTCTTCATCACTACTTAATTCATTTCCACTGTCAACTTCCTCATTTTCTTCATTTTTATCATCTACCTCCGTTTCCATGTTTTCTTCTTCTTGTTGGCTTGACTCATCACCACCCTCATCTTCACTTTGGTATGATTCATTGTCAACCTCACTCTCATGGTCACTTTCTTGTTCACTGCCACTTCCTTCTTGATCTGATGCATTAGGAGAAGGTGAGGAAGGGAGGTTTTCTTGAGGAGAGGCTACTTGTGTAGATGATGAGGCATGATCTGTAGGAGGTGATGGAGGAGTGGAGGGAGGAGGATGAGATGATGAGGGTAAACTTGGCTGATCATGAGGCTGTGGGCTTGTGAATATTTATGAGCAATGAACACCTCCCAAGGTATGCCTTTTTGCTCCAACTGATGTAGCACCACCATCTTGATCAAGGAGTGGTGGAACAAACTCTACATTTTCTAGGAATAACTCCTCCTTCAGACAACAGAAGGCATCTTTTCGATACTCTTATACAAGTAATAAGGAAAATGAAGCATTTTGACCCTAGTAAAATGCATGAGTAATCTCATATGGTAGGAGTAGAGCCTAGAGTATCTCCCCTCACAGGTAAAATATTTCATGATGACCTTAATTAAGGGTGCATACCTCTCAAGCAGGTGTGAGAAAGGGAAAATAGTCTTGCAGCCTTCTTTGTACCTAGGCTTGAGGAAAGGCTCATAGTAGCTCATGTCCAGCTTTTCTCTCTTGAACCATTTTTCACCAACATCGGGAAGTCCAGCAGCATCAGCAATGGTATCTAATGAGAGTTCAAAGGTCACCCCTACCAATATTGATTTTTTGTTATGTAGGTTAAGAATGAATAACCTTGTGAGCTCTGGGTGATTTTGTACTTGTTGGATCCTTTTATAAAACTGAAAAACACCCTACATTCTGAAAGCATGTGAGAATCATGGGAGAGGTAGTAATCTCCACAGTGTCTTGGGGTTCAAATATATTAACCTTCCCACCCTTGTTCTTTTGCCTCATAGGCACCTGGCCTCCTTCACTGCTCACACTCCCTTCTTCTCCTAACATGGTAATTAGTGCTGCCTCTAAACAACTCTAGGCTTACTTGTGAAACTTGGTAGGAGGAGTGAAATGAAATGATGGTGAAAGGCAGTCCTTCTAAGTGAGTGAGATAGATGTGGGGGTTTATGAATAATTCCTCTTTGATATTTGATGAAGGTTTAACTTCAACTCACTGTAATTACCCTAATGGACACCTTTCTTGACTGATAATTTCTTGCTTGGAGGTCAAAAGAGAGTGTTTTTTATGGGGACTTAGTGTTTCTATTCACTAGGTTTTAGTCAATTTCCTTAAGCATAAAATCATGAATTTCACTGGAGGAGAAGGAAAAACATGCACCTACAACCTTTTAACTTCTTTGCAGGTCCTTGGATGCAGCTTGGAGGTGCTCCCTTGTGGTTTATGGAAATTTTGCAAGTGGATGAAGGCTTATGGTCTAGGCACAGCACCTGAACGCACTGTCAGGTGTTGGGCCTCCTGGGCGCAGCGCCTACCCTCGTGTAGGCCTTACGGGCTTCCTGAACACAGCGTCGGGCATGTTTTAGGCCTGTTGGGCCTCCCAAGCGCAGTCTCGGGCAAGTTTCTGGGCCTGTCGGGCTCCTCCTGAGCACAGCACTGCAAGATGCTCTGTCTGTCGGGAAATTCTGGGAAAATGGGTAGCACCCGCCTATATGTGAAATGTGTTCCCTTGTACATGCAATGCAGTGTAAAATTACACTGAAAAATCTCCCCAATGCTCAGCACTGAGTGTTGTAGGCGTAGCACCTTCACGAATGCGTAGCGCCAGGTAACCTTACCCAGATTTTCACTAAAACTCATAATTTTCTCTTTGAGGCTCCTTACTCTTTTTGCAAGTGACAAATGAACCAAATGATAAATAAAATTCTCTTTTATAGTCTTAGGAAAACAAATTTATCCCTTGTCAACCCACTTTCTAATGTTTTCATTCCCTTAGTCACTTTTACTGATTTTCATTTTGAGCTTCTGCAATAGGTGACTTAAGAAAAATTTAAGTGATCTTTTTCCTTTCTAACTGTTTTTCTTTATTTCTCTACAGGTTGCTAACATCGAGAACTTTGACCTCCTTTGACCTATTGGTTCCTTTATCACTCTATTTTGCAGATGTTTGTTTGAGTGACATGATTTGTTGTGTTTTGGCCTATTCATGTCTTTCAATCGCTTTCAATCAATAAGTGTCATGAAAACATTGAAAAGACTCTCTTCCCTTTGATCTTTGGAACATGATAAAAAACACCTTGACAACCTTAGGCACTTGCATGGTGGTAGCATCTTTAAAACCTCTCTGTTCTTACCTTGGAGACTAAATTTCCTCTTGCTTGATGGGTGACTGAGGAACTTGATTTCATTTTTCTCACTAATCTCTAGGAATGATAAGTCCATCTTTGACAAGTACCATAGTCTTCACATTCATGTATGCTATCTCCTTTTTTGCTACTTTTGATTTGTTACAGGTGCCATGACATACTGATTTAAAATTTTCTAATGTTCTTGGAGTTTGACACATTCAGTTACACAACAACAACGTCATGATCAACTTGGTTTTCCATCTTGAAACTCAACCTTATGCTTTTATTCCTTTGATAATTGAGTGCAAATGACTAAAACTGAAGGCTTTACCTGCCTTATACTAATACTCTTTGCATTCTTTCCCTTTGAGGTATTGAAACACTTTATCTTGGCAAACCCTAAAAGTCACCTACACAATTTCTTCAAACCTTCTTCTGTTGTCATGGTGGAGGCTCAACGGCTTCATTTTACCTTGTTTTGACCATCTTCATCATGAAAAACTCCTTGGAATGAGTTTGGAATATTTGCAGGTAGTGATATCCTTAGGAAACCTTTGCTGCTATTATGGAGTCCAAACTTACCTTTTTACCTTCTTTGATCATCTTACCAAAATCCTATGTTTCTGGGTTGTTTGAGAAGATTTATTAGTGGTATCTTCTAACTTCTCTATAGCCCTTTGAACTTCATTCATTTTTTTTCAGTTCACCTCACCTTTTTCCCTTTTCCATCTCTGATTTCTAAAAATCTTCAATTCATGCTTGGTTGTACTGGTGTGCCTCTTCCATGTGCTTTGTTGCCTTGGCTCTTTGTTTGGCATACTGTTGGCCTAATCAGTCTTAGGAACCCTGATTTCTCCTTGGACATAGGCTAATTCCTCTTCCATTTTCTTGTGTATATCCCTAATGAGGAGTAGCCTTCTTACCTTATCAATTTTCCTACTGATATTCACCTTGACACTCCTGTAGTAATGTCAAAATGAACATATGTCCTTTGCATAATTTGAACTTGATAAGGAGGTCTTCCTTGGAGACTTTTCTAATTTGTCTTGAACAAACAGGTGTTGACCTTATTTCATATTTGATTCAGCTTCTATCACATGAAGAATAATTATTTAGAACACCAAAGATAACCCTACAACCTATGAAACCCTAATGACCTAGTGGGAGGTTCTTTTGACTTGGTCTTTTACTGAAAACTTGGCTTGGGGTCTTCAAGTATGAAAAACAGAGTTTTTGACAAATTGATGTATTGAAGACCTAAAATCCAATGTACCTAATTTATCTAAAGAGCCTACAAAGATATTTTTGAGACCATCAATGCTTTGAGACATCTAGTGAACATGGGAAAGGGTACGTTGTTTTGGAAATCCTAGATGGGAAGTGGAGGGGTTAAGCATAGGAAAATCAGAGTACTGAGGTTATGGGTGTGAAAAATAGGACAAAGATGAGTGGCATGAGCCCATGAGGGGTTTTTTAGGAGTGGTAGGCTAACCAGGGAATGACAGAGTAGTAAAATAGTGAAAATTTTGTTTTAAGGATAATGAAAGCAATAATATTTCTAAAACTCACAATATTCATGAATATTGTTTTTAGAAATCTAGGACAAGTATTTAGTCATCTAAAAAATAGAAAAAATTATGAATGACTAAAATTTGGGACTAGGACAAGAGGGGATACCCACTCATTGTCGGATATAGGATATATGAACCCTACATCCAATAGTTTTTGCAACTCTTCTTTGACTATGTCCTTCAGAGCCCGGTTCATCCTTCTTTGGGGTTGTCTCATAGGCTTGCATCCTTCTTTTATGTAAATGTGATGTATGCATACTAAAGGATGCACCCCTTTCATGTCCTTGTAATCCCAAGCAAATGCTTCAATATTTTCTTTCAAAAGCTAGCATAGTTGCTTCTCCTCTTTTCGGTTGACTTTCAGAGATCTGGATGGGCCAAAATAAATAACCTTGGTGGTTTTAGAGGTTGTCTCAACTGAGTGCACTTCCATCCAAGGTTGGCTTTCAGAATCTTTAACTAAGGCTTCGAGAGGAGTGTTAGTGGAGGACTGGTTTTGAATGGCATGGTCAATGAGTTCATCTTCATCAAGTTGCCCCCCTCTAAAAATAGCATCTATGGTACACATAGGGGCAGTGTTATATAACTCATCTTCTCCATCCTCCAACCATATAGGGATATCATGATCAATGGAAGGCTGGGCTGGAGGATATAACACTAATTTTTTAGAAAAAGGCCCATTTTTTATAGTCATGTGTCTGGCTCGACATCTAACATAAGCACCTGCAGTGGCTAACCAAGGTCTCTCTAAGATGAGAGGATAACCATTAAACTTGGTTTTTAGTTGCAGGACTAGGAAATCTGTAGGATACTCCCAAGAGTCAATGGTAATCATAACATCCTCAAAAATTCCTTCCAAAGTTACTATGGACCGATATGCAAGTTGCAGAACTATTGTGGTTTTCCTCAAATTCCCTTGGAGATTAAATTTCAACATAGTTTCATTGGTCATGATATTGATGGCAGCCCCTAGATTAATCAGAGTGTTGGGGACTATGACACCATCTATATGCACATCAACAACTGGACTACTAGGGTTCAGGTATTTTGGAAATATCACCTTCCCCAGCATTAGGTCAGACAGTTGTCCTACCTGATGCAGGAGCATTAGGCTCAAGAAAATTACTTTGTATTTTCTTAGACATATAGGGGTCTCATTATTTTAAATTCTCATGTAATTATTAGTATTTTTGAATAAAAAGTGAGGAATTGTAAATGTTCTCTAAATACAGATAACATGAGAGAAAATGGTTATTTATAAATGTGAAGAGACAGCCGAATTAGGATCAGTTTCAGTTATTTTAGGGGTTTTGTCTAAATTTAGGAAATCTGGAAGTTTAAGGGTTTGTCGAGCTGTAAAGGAACCTGAATCGATTCAGGTTCTCATTCTTGAATAAATGTACGCATGAAAGTTAGAGTAGGGGTTCAGAGGTTCAGAATCATTCGAGAGGTAGAGTAGGAGAATAGAAGGCCATCGAATAGAAAATCAGGCCCAGAAGGAAGACTTTCCATGTAAGCCTTGTATGTTAATAGAATAACCTGTTTTTTGAGCTTTACTCCATTATTGAATTAAATTGGATATGGGGTAAATTGGTTATGGAATCACAAATTATGAACCTATGGAGTTAATGTTAAATTAAGTGGTTATTAATGAAGACTTTAACCTTCTAAAGTTATGGCCGTTGCTGAGTTATATAATGCGTGAACGAAATTGGCTGCATGTAGATTGAATCCTGTGCTTTTAATTATAATTGCAATTCTGGGAATTTGACCACAGGATGGGTCGATTCCATCCAGGATGGGTTTGGTTGTCTAAGTTTTAGACATAGGGTCTATTTAAATTCAGTCAAGGTTGAAGAGTCAATTACCAGGAACGAGTTAATTGTAACGGGAACTGGGTTCGTATAAAATATTTCAAGGAGAAATCATAAATGTATATTGTGTGTGCACGATGCAACGAATCCGGGGTTTTGAAGTCCAAAATTGAGATTTCATCGTGTAGAGGTTTCACATACAGGGGAGGAGGTATTATACGTTCAGTGGTGTAATTATCGTACAGTAATATCAGAAGGGTGAAGTCGTATTCGACCCTGTGGAATTCAATTATTTTAGTGTGGGAGGTATTATTGGAATGGCATTCATCGATGGTTGAAGCGATGAATTGAATAGCGGAAAAAAAGGAATCACGAGTTAAACCCGTAAGTTAGTGAATGGTGGAGTTAATGGACGGAACCAGGAAGATGAGAAGATGGAACCATGAATGAGGAACAGTGAAACCAGCGTTCGAGAAACCAATGGGTTCGTGCGCGTTCAAGACCGGTAAGTGGAATGGAAAAAAAAAACACGATATATGTCTTTGTCTAACACATGGCTATAAGTGGTTTTCAAAAACCATTTGTTTCGCGTTTTTTTTAGCATTAAAGCTCAGAAGGCAAAAAAACGCGATATTCACTTTAGCCGTTCGATCTGGATCGGAAGAGATCCAATGGTTGTTGTATCGCGTGATGGGAGAGATTTAAAAAGGTACGAACTAAGGTTTTATTAATAAAACTATATTAATGTGGAAGTCTGGATGTGTGGGCCCGAGCGCATGTTGCGTAGATAGATGAGGGCTAATATTAAATGGGATCGGAGTATAGTTGTGGTAATATTTAACAATAATTGGTTTTATGGTTTTATACTCCAAGTTAAATATTCGCGAATGGTGAAATATGGTGTTGGACGAGGCTATTCTTTGGGTTGATCAAAGGTTTATTATAATGGTTCGTAGCCTTTGAATTGGGGTCGCAATATATGTTGATATATTTATTATGTTGATGATAAACCGAACCTTGCATGGAATGAATTGTGCGCTGGGAATATTATAATATTGGTCTTTTATAATGTTCAAATGTTGGGTTGAGCTCCTTCGGGGTGAGAAAAATTGGGTTATTGAAATATTGAATTTTTATGCAATATATGAGGTCAGCCATGGAATTATAAAAGCTCCCGCATAGTGTTAGTGTTTTCCCAGATTTAAAATTATTTGGGCACAACCTTGGAGTGCATTATTTTTATATGCATAAGCTGGAAGATTGTGGGTTGAGTAGGTAGCCCGGGAAATCAAGTGGTATTAGAGCTGGAATAGCTCATTGAATTAAAATTTTGAAATGCATGTGTACTGAATTAATGGAGGAAATTTGAAGTTTTGAATCTGTTTAAGAGTGATTGCAGATTTGAAGAGAGATGCAGTGCATGTGTTGAGAGGATGAAGGATAGCTCTTTTTGAAGTAAAGGATTTTTGAAATTAAATCTGAAGGTATGGTGAGAGAGAAGATCAGATTTTGAAATCTGATATGCAAAGATACACAGGGTTCCAGTGAACAGAATTTGCAGAAGTGAATGAAGAACAAGACCATGCAGGGATCTTGCAGGTGAGATAATTTTAAATCTGATTTTGAATTGTAATTGCAAAATTGTGGTTGCAGAAAAATGAACACAGAATTTTGATAATGATGGCAGTGGACCTGATATTCAGCTAAAGGCTGGATAGGGAGAACAATTGCAGTGTTCTCAAGAGAAGGTGAGTTGATGAGCAGTGTTTAACTCTGGTTTGGAGAATTGTTTGCAGAATTCAGATTGAAGGAAATTGAAGAAATCTCAGTATAAGCATATCACAGCTTTGAGAGCCGTGATAAAAGAGTCCAGCAAGGGATTCTGAGTGAAAAAGAAGTGTGGCAGAACCTGGAGAGTTCCCAACAGAGGTTGGATGCAAGAAGACATATTTGTTCTTGAGAAGTTGTAGAGTGAAGCCTAGAAAGAGCAGAAGAGAGTGCTCAGAAGGTTCCAGCAGATAGGGGACCAGTACTTGCCAAAAGCCCAGATCCAGAGGAAAGGATTGGTGAGGTAAGTTGCAACAAGAGAGCTTTTTGTTGCAGAGGCTTGGTGCAGCTGATGAGTGAGGAACTCATTAAGGAGAAAATGGCTACTGATGGTCATAGAATAGATTGCAGAGGTTCTAAGAGAGGCCACAACAGAAGAGTGATGGAAGATGCCAAAGCAAATGGCATGAGGAAGAAACTCACTGATGAAGAGTATTGGAAAGAGATAGTTGAGATCAGTAAGAAGTTTTATAAACTAGAGAGGATGATAGAGGAAAACCAGAGAGTTGGTTGGCTCATGAAGAAGAGTGTGAAATAGCAACCATTACATTCGAGGTTGAGGCAAAAGGAGATTTCCTTATTAAGAGAAGAACTTAGAGCAGCCGAGTTGAGAAAAGAAGCTTCTTTTTGTAAAGCAGAATAGAGTACAGATGAAGAACGAAGATCTGCAAGAAATCTTGTGAGGCATGGTGAAGGTTTAAGGCAGCAAGAAGTTTTTGTTGCTGAAGAGAGAATCATTGATGATTTCTTGAGGTATTGGATAAGTCCAGATCAGCTGGATGATGTAAATCCTTGCGCTTTTGAATCTGAAAATTGTGAGGTGATGACAGATTCTACAGAGGAAGAGGAACTCAGAGTTCTTGAGTCAAGGATGGAATTTTAAGATCCCACATGCAGATCTGTTCAAAGGGAAGTGCTTGAGAAAGCAACCAAAAGGGAAGTGATTGAAGAGTCTTGTGGTTTTGAAACTAAAGAGTTGTGTATGTTTGCAGGTACATCACAGGGAGATGAACAAGCCTTAAAGTTTTTTGAGGAGGAGGATGAACAATCTTGTGAAGCTATCACAAGTATGAAGAATTATCTCTCAAAAGATGAATACTCTGGATAAAAGTGCAATGTTGGAGAATGTCCCTTGGACGAAGGAAGCAGTGATACATTTGTGATTGAAGCTGTTGCAGCACAAGAAGAAATTCTTGTGAATGAAGAAGGAGAAGATCAGTTTGAAAAACTGATATGTGAAATACCAGTTGAGGCTGTTAGAACTCCTGGTCTACAAACTCAAAGTTTGTGTATGAATGCAGGGACTGTAAGTGATGATGAATTTCTTAAAGAATGAAAAAAGGAAATTGCATTGTTGGAATACTTGTTAGAGAATCCAGAGTATGAAGGAGAGATTGTAGAAGGTAGAGTTCATCACAATGAACAGGAAACCATCATGGAGACAGATGATGTAGGAGAAATACTTGTTGGCATTCTTGAGAATTCTTCAAAGAATTATTTGGGAAAAGTGGAACAACATACTAATGTGTTGTCAAAGGAGGAAGAGGTGTTGAGACCTTGTAAGTTTGATGCTGATAATTCATGTGTTGGTCATGCAGGCAAAGAGGAACAACCAATGAAAATTGTCAGAGAATTGAATGAAAGATAAACTATGTTGGTTGATAACATAGTGGAAGATCATCATTCTAACATGGTGATTCGCACAATGAAAGCTGAGAAGAAAGGCAGTGGAAGTTTTCTGAGTCTTGAAACGGACTTGGAACTGTAGAGAGAAATTTTGGTGGCTAGATTAGCAATTGAGACCAGTGGGTCTTGTAATTTTGAAACTGAAAAACTGGTTGTGTTTACAGGTGATACAGAGGACAATCCATCTCCTGGAGTTTCCTTGAAAGAAGAGGAACTGTTGCAGAAGTAGGGAGGTGAGACAGTCATGTCTCATATGAATAAACTTGTCACTGATGACAAGAAGGAGCTGATTTGTTTGAATGATCAAGAGCAGACTGTGGTGCAGATTTGTAAGACTGACACAGTGATGGAAAATCAAAATTCTATTCTGATAGAGGAAGATGAAAATGCATAGTTGGAAGAAATTGATTTGATTGCCAGAATCAATCAAGGGGATAGAGGAAAATTACTGAAGATTTTCCAAGAAGAAGAAAAAGGTGTTGAAATTAATTTGCAGCATATTGAGGATGTGAAACAAGTACAGGGGAGATGGCTGAATTTTTTGCTAGGATAATTTGAAGAAGAGAAAGAGATTGCAGACACTAGAGTGAGATTGCCTGAAATTGTGAAAGAAATAGGGGTAGAAACTAGTTTGAAAAACTTTCTTATGTTTACTAGTATACTGAGTGAGTATGTTAATGTAGGTGGAAAAGTAATTGATGATTTATTCTCTAAAAGTAAATTTGCAGATGATGAGAAAAATCATGTTGTAGAGGGACAGGAAGTTTGGGAGGCAGCCACAGAGGCAGCAACATGGGGGGTGACATCTGCAGGATTTGTAAACATGTTAGTAACAGTAGTAACAGCAAAAGCAGCGATGTTGGCTGCAACAGAAATTGGAAGTAGAAGCAGTGGGAAAAGAAATTTCCAGATGGAAGATAAGCTGGAAAAAGAAATTGAACACATCAGAAGACAGATGATGAAGGTTTCTCAGAAGCAGCAGACAGCAGCAAGAAAACAGAAGGATTTCAACAAAGGAAAGACAAGAAGAGATTGTGAAAGTATAGCTGGTGGTAAATTGAGACCTGGAGAAATGCAGTTGAAGGATGATGCAGTTGTTGGATAGCAGCAAAACAAAGTATGGGATTCAGGAGGCAGAGACTGAAAGCACATGATCAAGAAATCATGATCAATTTGAACCTTGGGAGTCTGATGCAAGAGCATTAGGCTCAAGAAAATTACTTTGTATTTTCTTAGACATAGAGGGGTCTCACGATTTTAAATTCTCATGTAATTATTAGTATTTTTGAATAAAAAATGAGGAATTGTAAATGTTCTCTAACTTCAGAGAACATGAGAGAAAATTATTAGTTAGAAATGTGAAGAGACAGCCGAATTAGGATCAGTTTCAGTTATTTTAGGGGTTTTGTCTAAATTTAGGAAAACTGGAAGTTTAAGGGTTTGTCGAGCTGTAAAGGAACCTAAATCGATTCAGGTCATCATTATTGCATAAATGTACGCATGAAAGTTAGAGTAGGGGTTCAGAGGTTTAGAATCATTCGAGAGGCAAAGTAGGAGAATAGAAGGCCATCGAATAGAAAATCAGGCCGAGAAGGAAGACTTTCCATGTAAGCCTTGTATGTTAATAGAATAACCTGTTTTCTGAGCTTTACTCCATTATTGAATTAAATTGGATATGGGGGAAATTGGTTATGGAATCATGAATTATGAACCTATGGAGTTAATGTTAAATTAAGTGGTTATTAATGCAGACTTTAACCTTCTGAAGTTATGGCCATTGCTGAGTTATATAATGCGTGAACGAAATTGGCTGCATGTAGATTAAATCCTGTGCTTTTAATTATAATTGCAATTCTGGGAATTTGACCACAGGATGGGTCGATTCCATCCAAGATGGGTTTGGCTATCTAATTTTTAGACATAGAGTCTATTTAAATTCGGTCAGGGTTGAAGAGTCAATTACCAGGAACGGGTTAATTGTAACGGGAACTGGGTTCGTATAAAACATTTCAAGGAGAAATCATAAACGTTTGTTGTGAGTGCACGGTGCAACGTATCCGGGGTTTGAAATCCAAAATTGAGATTTCATCGTGTAGAGGTTTCATATATAGGGGAGGAGGTATTATACATTCAATGGTGTAAATACCGTATAATAATATCAAAAGGGTGAAGTCGTATTCGACCCTGTGGAATTCAATTATTTTAGTGTGGGAGGTATTATTGGAATGGAAATAATCGGTGGTTGAAGCGATCAATTGAATAGAGGAAAAAATGGAATCATGATTTAAACCCATAAGTTAGTGAATGGTGGAGTTAATGAACGGAACCAGGAAGATGAGAAGATGGAACCGTGAATGAGGAATAGTGAAACCGGCGTTCGAGATACTAGTGGATTCGCGCACGTTCAAGACCGGTAAGTGGAATGGAAAAAAAAACGTGATATATGTCTTTGTCTGACACGTGGCTATAAGCGGTTTTCAAAAACCATTTGTTTCGCGTTTTTTTTAACATTAAAGCTCAGAAGGCAAAAAAAACGTGATATTCACCGTAGCTATTTGATCTGGATCGGAAGAGATCCAATGGCTACTGTATCACGCGATGGGAGAGATTTAAAAATGTATGAACTAAGGTTTTATTAATAAAACTATATTAATGTGGAAGTCTGAAAGTGTGGGCCCGAGCGCATGTTGCGTAGATAGATGAGGGCTAATATTAAATGGGATCGGAGTATAGTTGTGGTAATATTTAACAATAATTGGTTTTATGGTTTTATACTCGAAGTAAATTATTTGCGAATGATGAAATATGGTGTTGGTCGAGGCTATTCTTTGGGTTGATCAAAGGTTTATTATAATGGTGCGTAACCTTTGAATTGGGGTCGCAATATATGTTGATATATTTATTATGTTGATGATAAACCGAACCTTGCATGGAATGAATTCTGCACTGGGCATATTATAATATTGGGCTTTTATAACGTTCAAATGTTGGGTTGAGCTCCTTCGGGGTGAGAAACTTTGGGTTATTGAAATATTCAATGTTTATGCAATATATGAGGTCAACCATGGAATTATAAAAGCTCCCGCATAGTGTTAGTGTTTTCCCAGATTTAAAATTATTTGGGCACAACCTTGGAGTGCATTATTTTTATATGCATAAGCTAGAAGATTGTGGGTTGATTAGGTAGCCCAGGCATCACTACCACATTCATGGTGGGGGTATCCCTCTTCCTTCTCCCAGGTTCTTGAAGAATTTTTCTTTGATGAGCCTATTGTAGATAGGGACATCCTTAATGACTTGGAGGAGTGGTATCTTTACACACAAATTTTGTAATTCTCCCAAGAGTTCAGTCTCCTCCGAGGTGTGCTGACTAGGGTGGATCAAGTGCTCGAGAAAAGGAGGTTGTTTGATATAAGTGCTATCTTATTCCTTTTCCTCATCAACCTCTACAAGTGGAGATGGGGGATGGTTGTTTGGGATTACTCACCCCAGCCTAAGATTAACCTCTTATATCTTCACAACATAAGCTGGATGGGATTTTTATCCACTGGGAACCTTTTGTGCCTATCTGTTGTTCGAGTTCGGATTGGGCTGTGCAGGTATAGGTAGCCAGCAGCATGAGTAAGCTGTGGTTGAGGTTGGGGTGGAGGCATTAGAGCAGGTAGTTGATTTTTTTGAGGCCTCCACCCTTGGGATGGATTGTTCCATTGAGGTTGTTGTGGAACATACTGCTGAAATGGTTGGTTTACTGGCTGAGGATGATACGACTGGTTGGAAGGCCAAGTAGGAGGTGTAGACCAAGATAGAGGAGTGGGGGTGTACCAAGGTGCCATGGGTGCACTCTTATTGTTGTAATAGTAAGAGTAAGGTGTACCTTGCATACCTTGTTGATATGGCTGAGGGCCTTGAGGCCTTCTATGGTTGATGAAACAAAGTTGCTCTGGCATTGTCTCCCCACCTTGTTATAAAACTTTAAGTCCAGGTAAGGAGGGACACTTTTCTGTGGCATGATTCCCTTCACAGACTAAGCAAACCTCTATGAAATTTAGTGGACATTCATTTCTTGGGTGCTTCCTCGTACATCTAGGACAAAATATGGCTAGGGATCTCTCTGCTTCCTCTTGCTTCCTTTTGACTTGCATTGTTTCCATTTGCAAACAAAAGGTGTGCAGCATGTCACTCTTTAAGTCCTCTAGCATGTTTCCAATCTCATGTTTTATGAAGGTGGAAGAGGAAGGGGTATTGGATGTACATTAACTAGTTCTTCCCTTCTTCCTAAATTCCCTATAATGGTTCTGGAAGACAGTCTTGATTGTTTCATAGGGTTATTGGCATATATATCCTCCTAATAGCATATTCAAGGCTTCTATCATCTATTCACTGATCCCTCGAATAAGTACAAGTTTAAGTGATTCAGGATCAAGAGTACATTTGGCTCTCTTATAGTTCAATTGAAACCTCTCTTCATAATCCACTAGGGATTTATTAGGCCCTAGAGTCATCCTAAATATCTCATCTTTAGTTTCCTTGGACCTACAATAGTCTTTGTACTTGCTGTTGAAGGTCTCTTCCATCTATTCCTAAGTAGTGATGCTATCCCCAGGCAGAGACCCATGAACTAGCGCAAGGCTGAATCCTTAAGGGTGGATGGGAATAGATTCAACTTCTGATCATCGAAGGTGTAGTAGTAAGTCCTACAAATAATAGAAAATTCAAACATGAATGTGTCAGGGTCCTCAAAGGTAAGTCCATGGAAGTGTGGAAGATTTGAGGGGATAATGTTTTTCATCTTAGTTTCCCCATCTGCCTCTCTTATGGGAAAGGCTCTCTGGGTCCCAGCCATGGTTAAGATAGTTGAAATAGGTCCTTCAGTTGAAACAAGGTCTTCTTCTTCTTCCCCAATAGGATCCTCAAAATATTCAAAAGGCTCTCCTATAGGGGGTTCAATCTCACTACCACTGAAGAAGAGTGAAGGGTGGCTAAGAGGTGATGTGGAGGTTTTAGGTAAGATTTTCCTTTGGGTATTCCTAGTCCTACGAGGCATGAAAATTAGATCTTTTTGTATTTTTTCAATATTTCTGAAATGACATGAAAAGAAAGGAAATCATAAAAGAATTCTAGAAACAAAATCAAAACATCTACTAGACACCTCCTCGGCAATGACACCAAAAAGTGGTGAGCTCTGGTATTGCACCAAGAGTGCTGCAACTCCCAGGGGATGCCCTACTTTACTTTATCAACACGGGGTTCATACAAAATTTGAGGTGACAATGTTATATACACAGCAGATGCACTATGTTCATGTCATCCTCTTATGCTTTACGAAAGGGTGCTATTTCTTAAATTATGAATACAACTGGAAAGTAAATTGCTAGAAGGAAATGACAGAAAGGAAACTCAACTAAATTTCTAGAAAGAAATGATAAGAATGAAGCTACTTGAATTTGCAAAAAATAAATATCAAAAAGGAAACCAATTCTAAACCACACTTAACTTGGCCAAATGGCTAAATGCACTCTACTTATCCTATGATCTATCTACCATGCTCTTATCCATGCAACTAAACTATCCATGACTTAATTCTAACTAAAAAGAGTTAATTTGCAGCTTGGAGGAAGAAAAAGGGCTAAAAGAGGCTAATGGGGGGTTTAACACATGAAACAAGGTTTGGAAGCAGAAAGAGGGGGTTAAACCCTTAGAAAAAATTATTATAACGTGGAAATGACTATGGAGTGGAAAGAACTCAAAAGTGCGATGGAGGACAAAAGTTGCGATGTGCGATGTCGTAATCGCAACTTCGCAAGTTTAAATCGATAGCAGTAAGGACTTAACGGAATATACTAAATGGTGTGAAGTGAAAAGTGCGACGAGTGATGTGGCAGGTCGCAAATCACAATATCACAATTTTAAATGGATAGCGGTAAGGACTTAACGGAATGAACTAAATTGTGTGAAGTGCAGTTTGCGATGCGATAAAGGTTGCGGGTTGCGATCTGCGATGTGGTAAGTTCTACGGGATGCGATTTGCGATAGGATAAGAATTTCGGGATACGATTTGCGATGTGGATGAAATCTATGGGATGCGATTTGCAATAGGGATGACGTGGTGGTGAAAAGAAAAAGGGGAAGGTTGCAATTTCGCAATATCGCAATCGCAAAGAAGGTGCAGTAAGTGTTAAAGGTAACAACCAAATGTTGTGATTTTCGATATGCGACGTACAGTGGCGAGAGTCTCGAGGATCAAAGGAGGAGGTCAGGTTTTCGGTGGTTTGGAATGGTTTTTCACGTGTTTTTCATAAAAAGGGTAGGCAGTTGTGAACGGAGGAAAACAAACAAATAAGGTTGAAGGGCTTAAGTGCGTTCGAAAAAAGGTAAGTGCAGTGTTAAGGTGAGAAGGAAAGGAGGGGAATTGAGGTGTAAGAGCAGTGCTCAGAAGTGAAGCACACCTGCATATTAATGCATGGGAAATAGGTAGAAATGTGTGATGAAACAGTGAAAGAAAGCGTTATCACCCTAGTAATTTCTAAATATTGTGGGCTTTTTGGATTTTTTTAGTTTTTAAGAAAACTAGGGGTAACCACAAACCTACTTTGGAAATTTAGGATCTAGCATTCCTAAATTTCAGAGAGAGCTCTCTCTTTGTGATTTAACTTTGTTTTTGTTTAATGTTTTAGGCTAGTTATGATAGTTCAATTTAGTTTTGGTTTTGAAATGTTTGGTGGAAAATAAGATTACTTAAAGAAAAATTAAAGAGGGATCTTCTAGTCCATTGGGCTATGGAGTCAAAATCTAGCAAGCAGCACTAGAAGGCAAGGCCAAGAGGATGTTAATGTATTCAGAGCAAGGTAGATAATCCTCAGAGATTTGGATAGATTGTTTTGATGAGATGGCTTGCTTTAGGATAAACGGAAATGAAGGATCCTTTGATCCAGAAAAAGAGGAAGGAGGCAGGGGTCAAATGCGACTAGGAGAAATTAAGAATTCCTAAATCCAGAAATCAGCAGAAAACATTTAAATGATTAAGTAGTTAAGACAGGGAGTTCTTACACTAATCCCGAAATAATTCTCCTAATTAATCATTAATATTGAACAACATATATGAAATTGTATGTAACATAGAATGGAAACAATGATAAGATAGATGCACTTTACTCTTCAAATTATTGCATGAATCCTAAATTATGAAGTCCAATTAGCTATTTAACAGACTGCTGCTTTAAAATCAACACATGTGAGCCTCAAATGTACAAGAAAAAGGTATATAATATTCTCAGCAATTTTATTCCACAGTAAACACTTCATAAATTGAAGTATTTATACAAATGTTTATTACAAATATCCTAGAGAGATCTAGGAATAACCCTAGGAAAATAAAAATATCTTTACATATTAAGAGGGACAGCTTCTTAACAACCTTAGCAAGATATCCTCTTATCTAGAAAAAATAGAGCTAATCTTATCAAACAAAATTGTTTGTTGAATAGTTGTCCATGCTTGTTAGCATATTGCAAAATATCTTTTTTGGAAGATGTCTTCACTGATACTCTTTCACTTATACTCTTTGACCATTGTACTTTATCTCTGATACTCTTTCACGTTGTTTATTCACTATGCCACTGTTGTAAAAAGGGAAATTACTACAGTCAAAATCAACTGACTATTTTTCCTTTTTCTGATACACTTTAACTTTAGCCTTTCACCATGATACTGTATAACCTAATATTTTAACTTCTGACTACTGTAAAAAGAGACTTTTCAAAAGTAAAAAATCAAAATCAAATATTGTTTTGTTTCTTTTTCAAATTGACTACTTCATCAGCACTTTTTTCATTGTCTTCTTCTTTGCTGCTATAATAAATCTGTGAAATTCTGCCATTGTCCAGCATCTGGTATCTTTACACTCTTGAGTTTTCTGTAGTTCTCATATGCTTCAGTGTACTTAGCAAAATTTGGCTTAATTACAAACAAATGTTTGATCTCATTCTGAAGGAAGAATAAATCTTCAATGTATTAAAGGACAACTTTCCATGTTGGAGATCCTTGTGGCAGTTGTTTATTCACTTGTTCTTTGGCATAGTCCCTTATCTTCTTATCATATTCCTTTTGGTCCATTAATTTGTCATTGAATACATGGATTTTTGGGATGCCTGCTTGTCTTAGCATAGTATACTTTGCTAAAAACTTGGTAATGGAAAAATTCATAGCATCACATTTTTATTTTAAGTTATTCATCAAAGTTCTCTTTGTCAATACCATTTTGATTTGCAGTATAGTCTCTGTTCTATCTTGTATCTTCAGTTCCTCTAGCTCAGTGTTGTTCTTACTGTTTAAGAAGGTAATTAGCTTTTTTTCTTGTGTTGGTTTATCTTCTAATTCTTCTGTTGTCCTTTGTATTTAATTTTGAGCTGCAAGAAGGAGATCTCTTTGTTCATAAATTATCTGAATTGATGGCCATTGAAGATATATGGCCTCAATAATGTTGGTCCATAAGTGATTTCTTATGTAAGAAATATGTGTAGTGAAGCTCAATCCTTTTGAAGAATTTTTACTTGCTCTTCAAGTCTTCTAGATTTTTGTTCATAATTATTGGCATTAATCAGTGCTATTTTATTGAATGCCTCCATAATCTGAATCTGTTTTTTCAAACTGTTAATTTCATTGGTTTTCAATTTCATTTCTTCCATTGCTTTGACAATTTTTCCTGCATCATTTTCTGTTGCCCCTGTGATTTTGAGGATTCTATTTGGTATGTAGTAGCTAATTGTACTAACACTGCAGTTGTCAGTAGCTCTTTGGGTGCTAACGTTTCTCCCAATGTAGAAGGAATAGCAGCTGTAATAATAGGTATAACTGTGGGAATGGTAGAAGCATCGATCTCCTTCACAGTTTCCTTTTCTTTCATCAGTATATCTAATTGACTTTCCATATCCTTAATCTGGGTCGTAAGCTTTATTATCAATTGCATCATATCCTCTTTCTCCTTATATTCTTGAAGTATTTCCTTGCTCTGTGGGTGCTCACTTTGAGTAATTTTTAATTGTTTCCTCAAAGCAACAATATCATCATTTTTTTGTTTGATTAATATTTCAGCAACTTGTATATTTGATGGGTCAACTCCTATCTGTAGAATCAAATCTTCTAAATCCTTGATCCTTAGATATTTTTCATATAAGGAACCTTTATCAAGCTTCATCTGATCTTGCAGGTTGATAATAGTATTTTGCAAATTGATGACACTCATGGCCTTTGTCACCACAGTGGAATATAGCATCTCTAAACTATGTCGATGGAATTCTATCTGATCCAACTCATGTACCTTTTTAGTATCTACTTCAAATTCCATATTTTTGTAATCAGCCACTGTTTTTGGAGTTGAAGTAGTAGGCTGTAAATAAGACATGATAATTTTATTTGAAGAATAATAAAATGTTGTAAGAAATCTATCCTGATTTCCCGACTTCTGCTTGAGAAATTGAGAATAAATCTCACTTTTAATCTCCTCATTTCTTTGTTTAATCTGCTTATATTTGTCCTTAATATCTAAATCTTTTTCTTCTGTTGTTTGAGAAGAAGAATTTTCCATGTTCACCTGTTGCTCAATCATTTGGGCCTATTTTCCTTTGGATGCTGCTTGTTCTCTTTCAATATCTATCAAAGTCTCCTTGATTATTGTAGTGGCCTCATCATTACTGACCTCTGGTTCATCTTCAACTTCAATAAGTTTTTCTTTTTCTATGGAGCTGTGTATTTACAGTTACATATACCAATGTATTTTCTGTCCATTCTGTTTGATTGGAAAAATTTTCGACATCAGGCTTTGGATCATGTATAAAGGGAGGCAGCTTATTTTTAATCCTTATACTGTTCAAAAGACCTTGGGGATCATAATTCCAAGGGAAACTCACTTGGAATTTCATCTCTGATAATCTCTTTTCTATTTCTTTCTCAGCATCCCTGTTATTTACTATGAATGGACCAATCTAATTTTTTAGTTTAAATTGTATCTTCTTTTTGGATGCCATGAAATGGATAGCATCAAAATTCAACACCTGTCTCGAGTATTCTAGAGAAAAAACTCTAATAGTCAAAAATATAGGTAACTTATATGGAAGAAAATTGGATCCAAATATTCTTAATTCAGTGTGCTTCTCATATAAGTACCAATCTCCCATTTTACATTCTTCTGGCAGTTGTAATATTCCTTTCATCTCTTCATTTACTCTAGGTTGTTCTGATTTTTGTAGCAAACTCATGGCTGGCCTGATAAAAAAATCTATGAAATCTATATAACTGTATTCGTTCCCTTCATTTCTCAACAATGATGTCCAGAAGACAACTGATAGAGGCTGGCCCTCTACATTCATTTTCTGCAATGTTATAGGGAAGTGATCTACTTGTAAGAATAAGAAAAGATGAAATAAATAATAGGAATACCTAAATACCCCTTCAGTGGGTAGCTTTTTCAACTGATGGTGGATGGAATTAGAAATAAACCTGGAAAAATCAAAAATCACAGTAGGAGGCTGACCAGGAGACAATGTAGACAAAAATGCAAGGATAGACTCATCAGTGAAGTATCCTAAGATGAAGGAAAACATTGAGATAACATGCCTAGAACCCTCTGGAAACTTAGAAGTGGAATAAGGGGGATTCAATTTTGGGATATCTACATGACTAGGCATGAAGTTCTGAAAAATCATGAATCTTTTAGGGTAGTCTAACCCTAAATATAATTGAGTCAACGCTTCAATGGATAATGGGACTGCCCTAGGGTCAAATTGTAACTGCAACATTTCATTGATTGACTCAGCAGTGATAGAAAAAATGATTTCCCTTTCATTATTCACAATGGATCTTTGATATGGGACATAATACTTTTGACATAGTCTTATCAGGTCCTGACCAGAATGAGTTACTGGGACTATATATTTAGGTAAGTTTGAGAGGCATTTCTTCTTTTTCCAAAAACTTCTCATAACACCAATTGTGTACTTATAATAGATTGAATTCTACTAGAGGGTCCACAATTTTGTAATCTACATCAACCAAAGGGATAACTTCTTCATTGGACACTGGAGGTTGAAGAGGATTAATAGTCACAGTAGTCTCAGCAGTGATAGCAGAGTAGACCTTGGGGTTTTTAATGCTTCACACCTGGGAGGTTTGGATCCTCCAGACTTAACAGGCTTGGATCCTCCAGCCTTGGGTGTAATTTGTTTTTTTGTCATTTTGAAGTAACTATAGCAAGATTAGACTGTTTGCTATAGTTGGATTTTCTTTACCAGAGGGAAATTGAGCAACTTTATAGGCAAGGATGATAGCAATGGACAATTCAATGCTCAAGTAGGATTTTTAGGACACAGGTAATCAATTAAGATAGAAAACGCAGGTTTTCTGAATAAATGGGACTGTAAAAAGGGGTTTTAAGGTTTTCTGTGAGTTTTAAAACATTTTGGACTGTGGAATTTGTCTTTCAAGGGTCTCTGACTGATAAATTGGCTTAGAAATGAGCTTTTCTGCAAATGGAAATTTCTGGGAAAAAATTGCGAGGGTTTGCCCTCTTTTTCCAAGTTTTTGGTACAAAACTTATGGGAAATTTATCTCTTTAAATTTCAATTGGTTCAATTGGCAGTAAAAATCGTGAAATTGCAGGCCAAATTTAGGAAAATACCTGATTTACAGGTATATTGATGTTGTTGAAAAGGGTGTCTGAAGCTTGGACGGTTTCCTGTGAATGAGTTGAATCACTGATGTAGAAAAACGGCTTCAATTGGTCTTCAAACAAGGTTCGTCGGTTGAAATCAGGTCTTACTCTGGTTAAGTTTCAACAATTTATGAGAAAAATGGGTTTCTTTGCAGTCGAGTAGGTTTTTTGACAGTCAGGAACGCGCATAATAACATTAATAAAACATATAAAAAAGTTTTAATCCTTTATTATAAATCTTAAAAAGATTGCAATAAATGCAGGTTAACGTTATTGGCGGGAGCATATTTTATTTTATGAACACGGAAAACCATCAGTGGTTTTCGCGTTGGGTTGGGATGGGAAATGGTTTCGTCTAAAACGAACGCGATTATATCATAAAATGACATGTTGCAGGAGGCGGTAAGGAGAAAATTTCCCATTTCGCGCTCATTTGGGATTTTGGTGGTTGATTAGTTTGGGAGTGCGAAACTGAACATCCACCGTCGGATCTGTAAAGAGCAAGCGAACGGTCGTGATGTGATTTGAAAGTTGCGGTCAAATGGACATGTGGGACCGGGAGGCTTTATGTGAGGCGGCAATGAAATAAAACTTTTATGAATTTATAACCAAATTTTATTCAAATGGTAATGCGTTGTATATGGTTTACAAAGGGTTTGAATGAGCGGTTATAAATATCAAAGGTTTATATACATGGTGAAATGCGCATGAGGTGGGTTATATTAACCAAAAGTTAAATTTATGTATAAAACGTGAGGTTTCATACATCGGGGAAATGGTATTTCAGTATTATAAAGGCACAGAAGATCAACCTTTATAAAACTTAGGATAAAATGATATAATGGGGGAAATATTTTTCACTTTAGACATATACAAAACATATCTAATGCCTTTTTTATATTTATTTTTATTATATAGTTATAGACTATGGAAATGTCTATCACTATAGAGGTCGGGATATTTACATATGGTTAGTTTTATGCCAAAGGGGTGTTATTGTGGGTTTTTATTTAAACATGTGGGTAATTAACTTTGGCAAAAAATCTTATATTAATGGGTTTTTGGGAATATTTAAATACAAGGAAGTTATATTAATAGGATAAGGTATTTTATAAGGAATTAATAACTAAGTTAGAAATTAATATGACATAGGACAATGAAAACACCAAAATATATTTATATAACTAAGTAAAGTGATAATGTGAAAAGTAAAACTTTATTATTTGATACTTTGACCACTTTCACTTAGAATATAATATTTTTGCAGGGCTTTTATGCTTTTATGAATGAAGGGAATTAATCAAATGGGATTTTTCTTTTTCATTAAGTAAAAAAGGTCTTTACTTATGAACTTGAAGTGCAAATGGATGAATGTAGGGTTAAATGATGACAATTAGGGTTAACATAGGAATTCAACACTTTTAACTTAACAGTCATTGCCCTTGGGTCCGCTCCCAACAGAAGTCAGAGAAATGCTCTTAGCCTCTTTGACTGAAAGTCTAGAATGCAGAATAACTATAGGGGAGGGGAAATTAGTGATTTTTTCCATGGTGAAAAGTATTTACATGATTCTCCCACTTCTTTCTACCTACCCAACCTTTAATCTAACATTTTTCTTCCATTTTGCAGGTGCATTTGAGCTAGCAACCTTGAACATCTTATTTTTTTTAAAGCAATAAAAACTATCTAAATCTACCTTATATCATCCGAGGGCTCAGATTAAACTGATGAACTCCTCTTTATTCTCTACCTATATACTAATTAGTCAATATTAAACTGTCTGACTAATCTTTATTCACTATTCTACAACAATAAAATTGAAACATGACAAGTCAAGATTAAGCAGTTCAACTCATCATGGATTATGGCATTTATTGACACTCTGCCATAATCATCAGTAACAAAGTAAAAAGTAGTGGCATTTGGACTTGCACACTTTCCTGTTTTATTTATTTTTCTTTGGGGTATATTATTTTTTCTAAGTCCTTTGATTTTTCTTTTAGGACTTTACCCTCTTTTTTCTTTTCTATTTTTATTTTTATTTTTTACAAAATATGGGAAAACAACTTGCAGAAAGCAAAGTATGTACATATTTACAAGACTATCATAAGTGAATTCCAAATTATGAATCCTATACTTATAGCACCCTAACAGAGAGGCTTGGACATGGTAATACAATTTCTTCCCAAAACTTCACATAGAAAGAAATTTTGGCCCGTGGGAAGGTCTACCCTACTCGAACTCTATTGATAGAGATGAGAGGGGGAGACTTGAACATAGTTTTTGGAGTTTTTCCTCTATTTTACTACGCATAATCAATTAAAAACTACAGCAACACAAAAACTAAATAGCAATGAAACTTATCAGAAGCAGATCTAACTTAAATGGCAGAAGCAAAACTAGCTAAATGACATAAAGGAAATGATAGGAACAACTGATAAGCTAAGGCACATGGATTGGGCCCTAACCCATGAGCCTATTCCTCTAAAACTTAGATCAGTCGAATGAAACCAGTCTTCTCATTTCATAAAAGAATAATTGCATACATCTCTGAAAGTTTGATCCCTGAATAAAACAAAAACCTCAATATCTCATAACAATATTTCTAAATGGAATCAACACTAGAATAGACTAACTGACTAACTCTTTCTAGCTCTACCTCTGCTCTATTTATTCTACAGGGCAGCTACCAATATCTCCCTAGAAAATGGTGATTGAGTCCACTTGACTCTCACTGAACAAGGATTGGGTGCACTCTTCTTTGAGTTGCTTGGTTTCCTTTGGAATTCGAATTGCTGGAGAGAATCCTTGGGGATCCTTTATTTGCTTTTGGAATTCGAATTTCTGGCGAGAATCTTTGGGATCCTTCGGCTACCTTTGAGGGTGGAAAATCCTCCTATAATTCCTCTTTGTCCTCCTCTAAGTCTTTATGATAAAATCCTTATAAAAATGATTAATAATTCATGATTTTCTGCACTCAACCTTATATTCGACACTCACAGTATGTTAGCCTAAATCACCACCTATACTATCATCATAAAACCAAATAATAATAAAAATGCAAGAAAAAGAGATCTAAGAAGACAAAAAGGTGACTATTAACCCCTCCAAATATGTTTAATGATGGAGCTCATCAGTTGTTTTCAAAGAGGAACGCCTTACAGTGTAATTAGTAAGATTGGCATGTCGGCTATCGAAACATCAATATTTATATATATCGGGCACAAATAATAAGGCTTAGGTACTTTCTAGGTGATATTGACGAATTTCGAGAAGGGGTTAAATGCTAGAAAACTTGTCATCTCCTAACATAATTTCAAAACATTATGGAATATTGATTAATCATGATTATATGGTATTATATATATATTGTATAAACAAAAAATATTTTCCCTCGATTTTATAAAAAATTGAAAAGATTATTTTAAATAAAGTTATCAATAAACCTAAAAGTGGCACAAAGTTGAACAATATGTATACAACAAAAAAAAGAAACCATAACATTTATTATGAAATAATAATATAATAAAACATTAAATGTTACTTAAGAAATTTAAGCAAGACTCCTAAATTTTTCTCTATGCACCTTTCCTCTTTAGTTACTTTGACTAAATCATCTTCCAATAATTCATAAAAACTACTAAAGAAATCTACTACCAACCTTTTGGCTCTAGACTTTTATCCCTTTTGAATTATGCTAAAATTAATTTTAACACATACTTTGAGACTTCTTCCATCAACACTTGGTTTGCTTCCTTGGCCACAAATCATGGAAAGAAAGTGGTTTCTTAAGAATTTCTAAAATTTTATATTGATCGGGCTCTTTGTAAATAGAATCAAAGTGAGAAACCCCAATTTTAGATATTTCGCAATTTTTTCTAGCTTTAGCACCTTCAGACTCCATTTCACATCTAGTATTTATTCTCTTTCTATGCTTTCCATAGTTTTTTTTTTTTCATTTCTCTTACCCAAACAAATCACCTCATTCTTCAATATCCACTCTGCTTCTCTCAAATACAATATTTCTTTCTTAGAGATTCTAGACTCCTTAATCTCTTTTTCTCCTCCTCATTGAAAACCCTAGTCACATGCTTCTCATTGAGTTCATTTATCTTCCCCTTTGGCTCCTTGTCCATATTTGTATAGCTAGTGGTGCTAAAGATGAAATCAACACCTTCACTTTTCAATGCCATTATAAACTCATAGCTTTCCATGTCCCTTGAATTTCCATAAAATATAGCACATTCATATTTAACTTGTTTCGAACATTTCTCATCATCTATGTAGAAAATCCATGTAGATTCAAATTGATCTTGTGATATGCTAAAACAAAATACTTGAATCTACACTACAAATTTTGGATTCAAACAAAACACGATCGCACAATCACATTTAAGCAAGCGAAAGAAATTATCAATCGCACAACACAAGATGTATATGGGGAAAAAAAATGCTCAAAACCCCGCTATTTTTATATTGCATAAATTCAAGACCATGAAACAACACGATGCTATTTCTCCACTAAGAAACCTTTGCACTCTACTAATTGTCTCACCACTAGCACTCCTTTCTCTCACAAGATCCACACACAAACTTGTGCTTCTAATTTCTTGGTCTCACAAACTCGTGCTCACCAAAACAACGGTTAAACTTGTGCCTTCATTCCTCTTTTAAAGGAATTTTTTTCTAATTAAGGAATGATTTATTTTAGGCCTTCTTTTGACTACATGCACTATCTGTACAATTTTGTAATTATACAACTGATAGTTATCTTCCCTTTAACCCCAATCTCAATTGGGCCTTCCTTAGAACAAACATGCAACAACTATGTATAGCTAATTATCAGCTAACTGATTGATCACTACTTGTGAATTAAACCAGATTTAATTCACTAGACCTATCACTAGCTCATCTCTCAGTTAGAACTAGTTAAACTGATTTTAACTCAATTAATTGAGTTAGCTCATTACAACTCACAAATAATTGTAACTGGACCCCCTTAAATCATGGAATCACTCTGCATGCTTCCTCCTTGACCTCTAACTCAGATTTCCTCAGATAACTAAGTCTTCCTGACTCAATTAACTAATACAAGTTGTCATAAGATGAAATTACAATTTTTCTTCCAATTTAATTAAGGGAAAATTAAATCAGAAGCCTCATATGGTGCCATTTCTGGGTGCCATTTTCTAGTTTCCATTTCCGGTTGTCATTTTCAATTTTTCTTGTTTCCAATTTCAACACTCCCTCTCAATAAGAAATGAATTCAATATATCATGATCTGATACCTTTGGAATTTTCTGCATGCAACACTTCTCTAGTGTTTTTTGCTCCTCCAACTCCTGAAATTGAATAGCCTCCAAAAAATTGAATCAGTATAATGCATCTGTCATCAGAGTCTCTGACTATTGCTAGCTATTGCACTGTCTACTAGAAACTCTACAATGTTGTTTACTCTGCATATGTGCCCTCTGCATTGCTGCCAATTATGATCTCCGCTCTAGTATCTGACATATTTCATTCTATTTTTTGTCATTTTAACATTTGATTGCATCAATCCTACTAATCCTTCATGCTATTGTGTACTGTGGGCTCCTCGTAGCCAGGTTTGATCCATGAGACAAGCCATCTCAATGGATCCTACCCAAATTTATTCTCTTGGGATTATGTTTACACATCGCCCCACCTCTCACCTGGAGGTATGGTTGAATGTGCTCCCTCTACACATATGGCTCAAAATTCCCCCCCTACTAGAGGTCTCTTCTTGAGTGGATGCCTCCACTCGGTCTCCTCTCTGCTTCTCCAATTATGGCTGCTACACAACCTTCTAAGATTGCTTTTGAGGTTGCATTTTGAGAGGCAATTTGTGCTCCCTCTCAACCACCAAGTCACTAATGTCTTCTCTAACCTCTGCTTTTCTCCTCAAATGTTTTCATGCATATAGTACCTCAAGTGCATACAGGTTCTTGATTTGCGCACACTGAAATTGTCTCACCGACACAAAATTTTCTAAATAAAAAAAAAAAAAGGAGAGTTTATTTTAAATCCACGATATCTCCCTCATCCAAACTCTGATTCAGACGATTGTTTTTTTGAATTTGGGTATTTTTTCACAAGGAATCCAAATAAGTTTTATTTTTTTGAAAAATTTGAACCAAAATTTTCATATATTCTCTGCAAAATCCCTGCCCCAAAAATTACTGCTCTGATACCATGTATAAAATCAACGTAGATTCAAAATGATATTGTGATATGATAAAACAAAATACTTGAATCTAATCTAAAAATTGCGGAAACAAAACACGATCGCATAATCACATTTAAGTAAGAGAAAGAAATTAGCAATCGCACAACACAATATGTAAATGGGGCAAGCAACTGCTCAAAACCCCACTATCTGTATATTGCATAATTTCAAGACCATGAAACAATACAATTTTATTTCTCCATTGAGAAACCTATGCACTCTAATGACTGTCTCACTACCGACATGTGCACAAGATTCTCTTGCACGCCTTTTTCTCACAAGCTCCATGCACAAACTTGTGCTTTTGGTTGCTTGGTATCACCAACTCGTGCTCACCAAAACAATGATTAAACTTGTGCTTTCATTCCTTCTTTTAAAGGAAATTTTATCTAATTAAGGAATGATTTATTTTAGGCCTTATTTTGACTGCATGCACTATCTGTACAATTTTATAATTATACAATTGATAGTTATCTTCCCTTTAACCGCATTCTCAACTGGGCCTTCCTTAGAACTGACATGAAACAACTATTTATAGCTAATTATCAGTTAACTTATTGATCAATACTTGTGAATTAAATCATATTTAATTCACTAGACCTATCACTAGCTCATCTCTCAGTTAGAACTATTTAAACTTATTTTAACTCAGTTAATTGAGTTAACTAATTACAACTCACAAATAACTATAATTCGACCCACTTAAATCATGAAATCACTCTACATGGCTCCTCTTTGACCTCTAACTCGAATTTCCAAAGCTAACTAAGTCTTCCTGACTCAGTTATCAATACAAGGTGTCATGAGATGAAATTACAATTTTTATTTGAATTTAATTAAGGGAAAATTAAACCAAAAGCCTCATATGGTGTCATTTTCTGGTTTCCAATTTCAACAACGTAAATATTATGGCTAAATTTAAAGGGATTTTTCAATTCATCATCTTCACTTTTTTATTCTTCCTCCAAGTATGCATATTTTTTTGTGTTTCACATCCACAAAGTTTGCTTCTTCTATTTTGTGCTAGAATAAATTTGGTATAATATTTAATATTGTTGATTCGCCCACATCTTCGATCTATTTAGCATAAATTTTAAATCTCCCCTTATAATCACCCTATCATTTTGTTGAACCCCATAATTTCTTTTTTTGACAACATCCTTTACTTCATTTCTTTGTTTTTTACCTCCATAACAATGCATTGGACATCAAGTTACAGGATTTATGGCATGGCAGGTATACAATTGTCTCCCATTGTGTAAAGTGTCAATGTCCTTTATTATTTAGCTTAACGTTTACTGTGGCTACTGAATTCTAATGATTCTACAGCTAATACACAATTCTGCAGCCAAGTCTATTGTTTGACAGGTTCGAATATGCCAGGTGGAGGGTGAAATATATGGATAGGTGGAAATTGGTGTGCGCAACTTCACGGAACATAAACTAAGTTTTCTTTTATGTAAATGAATGAAGGAAATTGAATTATTAAAGTGCCTTAAATATAAAATTGAGAACTGAAAACATGAACAACGGCAATAAAAGATGCAAAGACAACAAACATTGATGACAGATTTCGTCCTTCTTGGTCTACGTCTCTAGGTTCGCTTCCAATGGGCGTTTGTTGTATTAGGAATGCTCAAAAAGGCTCTTTACATGGAATTTCGCCATTTTGGACTATGCACGTAGGCACCAATGGCTACTCTCAAAATGAAGGCCTCGGCCTCTGCTCTCCAACACAACTCTCTATTCTTAAAAAGGCCCAAGGAAAGTTATGCCCAAAAAGGAATTTGCAGGAACAAATATTACATAATCTCCAGACTCACTATTCCTCTCCCTCCTCATTGGTGCAGTGGTAAGTCTTTTTATATAGCCACGGGTAGGTCTTGGGGTCAAACTCGTGGACCTCCCGGGCTTTGAATGACAAATGGTTATAACAACAATGCATATTTGTTTTAATATGAATCAACGCATTTATTAAACATACCATATTACACATATGGTATCAGTGGATTGGACTGAAACCATATAACAAATATAATACATACCATACAAACTCTACAACATTTGACATGTATAATATTTGTTGTAACCATAGCATATAATCATAACCAAACTTCGGTGGTGAAAAGAGTTTGCAACCCATGGAATGTGACCTGTTGCTTGACCCGGCGGTGATGCTAACTGTGGAGCGGTGGTTGCATAATTTTTGACCTGTGGCACCGTGGCATGTGAATGCTACCTGCTCCTTACCTACTCTTTGGCGGTTTCCAACAGTTTTACATTTTGTGGCATGGAAAAACCCCGTGGCAAGCCAATACTCTGATGGTGGCGCAACTGTATAACACATATAGCATATGGTTAAACCTTAAATCGACAATGAAATATGTATTTGGAATATTTTTTGTCATGCGCCAAGTTTGGTGGGACTCCGGTAAGGTTTGGTAACGTTTTAAAACAACCCATGGGTTGGCGGGGCCATCGGATATGGCGGGCTCCACCAACCTTAACCCCCATTTACCATATAACATGCCTTCAAATAAAATATTTCTCCATGGTATATTAAACATCGACCTATGTGCCGACGGTAATATTTTGTAATGTGTTATGGGAGGTCATGGGTTCGAGCCTGAATTACCTAAATGACCTTTGTTTATAGTGACCACCTGTGTTTAATTTGACCACGTGTTTTGACTTTGACTTGTGGTGACTGCCACATGTCGAACTGTGAGATTTCTACAAAATGTATTTCCTTACTCATACGGAGGCTTTTTTCGAAACTGAAGATACTGTCGGAATCAGTGCGATGAGCTCTTCGATTTAGCATTGTTTTTGTGAGCATCTGAGACTGTAAAATTTTGAGCATTTTGAGGATCCTCCTGGATCATTCCTCTCCACTAGAAGCTTTTGGACCACCAAAATTTTGGTTTTAAGCAGACATGAGGTGAGGGTACATCTCCCTCACCCTTCCGATCTCCATCCACCTTGCTTTGATTGGATTCATGCCTTTGATTCCCACTCGTAGATACTCAACGTCTCCACACCTGGAAGTGTGGACCTTCCTCTGCTTATCATGACGCATTTTGAACTTGTGAACTGTTTCATTCATCCGAGGCCAATATAAAAACCTTTGTAATTGTACCACTATCTTACCTCCACCAAAATTCCCTGAAACACGAGAAGAATGTGCTTCTTTGATGACATGCACTCTTTCTCCATGTGGCATGCACAACTAGCCAAGATAGTATAATAACTTGCCATGAACATGATAATTCACTTCTTACCCCTGAGCACCATGAGTTAGTGATTCATAAACATATTTTAAAACATCATCTTCGGCATATTGTTCAATGTAAATTTCATGTGCTAAAGAAGTATTTTTCAGAATAACTGAAGCATTCAAAGAAGGTCTTGATAATATATATCAACTACTTTATTGGTGGTACCTTTCTTATATTTGATTAATAAGTGGAATTTCTGCAAAAAACCAATATATCTATAATGTAGAGACTAATAAAACTTAGTTTGAGATTGAATACTAAAGTGGTTGATGATTTGTATGAATCATTGTTTCTTTGCCCATTAAATAATGTTTCCATTTTTTAACACTTTCCACTAATGCATATAATTCCTTATCATATGTTGGATAGTTAGCAACTGCCTTAGAAAATGTTTCTGAATGAAAACAAATAGGATTTCCTTTCTACAATAAAATTGCACCCATTGCATACCCACTAGCATCAGCTTCTATTTCAAATGGTTGTTAAAGGTCTGGTAAAGCTAATATTGGAGCTGAAACAATTTTCTGCTTTAAAGTGTCAAATGTTTGTTTTTCATCCCCACTGGAAAGACACTTTAGAACTTGTTAAAGAATGAAGTGGTGATGCAATAAAATAGAAATGAGAAATAAAATTCCTCCAATACTAAACTGCACCCAAGGAACTTTTAAATTCCGTCACATTTTGTGATCTTAGCCACTTAACAATCACATCAATTTTAGTTGGATTTGTTTTTAGATGACAACCTCCAACTATGTAACCAAGATAAACTAAGGAATTTTTTCCAAATTCACACTTAGAAAGTTTGAGATACAGTTTCTCTCTTTGCAACACATCAAAAACTTGTTTAACATGCTTTATTTGTTCTTCCAAACTTGAACTGAAATTAAGAATGTCATCGAGATAGACTATGACAAACTTATCAATAAAAGGACAAAAAACATCAGTTATCACTCTCATAAAATTTGTTGGAGTGTTTCATAAACCAAACGACATAACCAACCATTCATAAAGCCCTTGACTAGTCTGTAGTTTTCCATATATCATTCTCTACAATATGAATCTAATGATAACCAGTTCTTAAATCCAGTTGAATCTCATGTTGTATTTCTTGTTTTGGAGGTAAACGTTTTGTTTCTTTAAACAATTCTTCATAAGAATCTTTTATTTAAACCAATTTGACCTTAAACTAGGAATCGCACCCTTGAAAAGCATCATACTTATCTTTAGGTTGTTCCTTAACAAACATGAGAAAATACTTTTTACTTGAACTTATGAGTCTTTTCATTTGATTAACATTGATTAAATCCAAGTTTGTCTTAATTTTGTGTGCCCTGACAACATATTCAATTCCATATTTAAAGAGATGCTACTTATTCTCATTTCTATAAAATATGGCATCTCGATCATAAAGATAAGGACTGCCCAACACAACTCCACATATATCCAAAGGAATCACATCTAAATCGACTTCATCCACAAAATTAGTTGTGATTACAAACCTTAATCGATATTGTTTTGTGACATGCATCTAAGTGTTTTCCTTTACCATTCTAAAGGGTAAGGTTTTGGATGATTCTTATTTTCCAATCCCAATTCCTTACTAATTGTTCAGATATTAAGCTTTCTTGTGATCCACTATCAAATAATGTGTCAATATTAGTGTGCTTGGATATTATCCTTATGTGAAACAATTAAATTATCTTCTTATCTTAAATCGGATCATTAGATTTTTAATAATATGCAGAACAAGTAGAACTAGAACTAGCTTCAAAAGGACTACATGTTAGAACCATAGTGGTTATCTTCTTTTTGTCACCGGAGTCAAATCCAAAATCTTGTTGGGCTGCAATATTAGCTTTCATTTCACTCTTCTTCTTAAGGAACTTCTTTGGTTTGAGTTCCGGATGAAGCTTCCAACATTTGGAGTCATCATGTCCAACCCTCTGACAATGAGTATAAGTAGGCCTTTCTCCTTTGTTCTTAGCTGTTGTTGATTTATTACCCTCGTTTTATGAATGCTTGAATGGTTTCTTTGAAAATTTTGACTGAAATGGTCTGCCCCTACCTCAATATGAATGGATTTTACACTCACTTCATCAAAGTAAGGTGGATTAAACATAAGCAATCTATGTTGCAAATAAGAATGAAAAATTCCAATATAATTTAACAAAGTTTCCCCTGTGTTTAATGAAATATCAAGTTCTAATGTCTTTTTCCTGAATTCATGTGTAAACTCTTGCACACTATGTCATTTACCTTGCCTTAAACATTTCCAATCTATTACAAACCGTTGCGTATATCCTAAAGTATAGAATTTATTTCTAAGAGATTTAACTAACTTAGACCATGAAGAGATAATGTTTCCTTTATGCTTCAAATATGATTGAGTTTTAATTTCACACCAAATCAAAGTTGTTCCCCCCATTCTAAGTTTAGCTAACTGAAATTTTGCAAAATCATCAATAATTTTTTGAATTCTACAATACACCTCAAGTTTCTTTATCTAGTTATCTAAATTTTGATGATTCATTTCACCATCATATATCGGAAATTCAAACTTAACATCAAGCTTCAATCAAGGAGATTTATTTTTCTTCTTTGAGTTTGAGACTGAATTTGAACTAGACTTGTAAGAGAATAAAGAAGAAGAAGATGAAGATGGAGAAGAAGGAGATCCATTACCATCAACTTTCTCCTTGCCTTTTTTCTTCTTTACGCCTTTAGAAGATGAAGTTGCATCTCCAGTCTTCTTGTCTTCATAAACTTCTACAATTATCCATTGCATATTAAGGAACATTTGTTGAAATTTATCCTCGCTCTTTATCTCAGGAGCTTCTCCTTTGTTTTCACCTGCCATCTTTTGAGCGACTTTCCTTTTTCCAATCTATGGATTGGTCTCCTCATGATCTGGGTAAATTTTTGATACCATTTTAAACAAGACCTTTTTCTTCATCTAATGTGTTAGAATTACATTTTATCAAAGCATAAATGAACACATATGCAAATATAATCAAGAGGAAACATTTCAACAATCACACAAAAAACACAATACGTTTAATAACAGAGTTTGTCCAGTATGGATTACGTCTTCGGGCCTCGGTATCTCGATGGTGTTAGATGCTTCATTCAATTTTGTAACTGGTGATTGTGTACATGGAAGTTGTTACTTGTCATAAAAGGAAATGAGCCCTCAACATGAGTGGAAAAGTCTCCCCACGATACGTTCTGTTACAAGGAATCCTCACTCATCACAGACCTCCTATCAGCATGACAACTTCACACAGGGTGACAAAGAGTATCCCGCCATCATGGAAACAAAGGGATCTCACAACATAAATCACCATCTATGATAATTACATATCACATCAAATACACATAAATATTCTTCATCATACATCAAGCAGGAATCAACAACAAAAAATAAACATAAAGATTTTGCATCATACATCAAGCACGAACTGACATGACATAAAACATCCTACAGCAATAATCAATGAAGTACACTGAAACAAGACTTCATATACCTCAACTCTGATGTTGGCTGAAGAATAGGCTGCTCAATCGCTGGATTTGAATGCATCATCGACAATGTGGCGTCTAATGGCAAGAAATCAGTTGTCCACACACTGAAATCCGACACCATCATACTTATATGGAAAATGGCTGAAAAATCAAGACTTTTTTTGCAGAAACTGACACCGCCACCAGGTTCGTGTCGCCGAGAGGTGTAAAATTCATATAAAATTGTTCAATTTGGACACTGAGAAAATTTGGCCCCACTAAAGGTTGAGCTCAAATCATGGTTCTACTGCATCTTGTTGAGTGGCTGAGGATTCCACATGTCCGCCTCGAACTGTGCACCTGTTGTTGTACCTGCTTTGCTTGCACATCTGAGGAAATGAGTTTAAATACACCTTGGGTAGGCAGAGTTTACAATAAGGTGTTGTTGGGTGCATTGGTTACGATCCACATTCGGCGCTGGGTGGTGGGGGTTCCAACCCTACCATCCCCATACTTAGCGCATTTTTGGTTTATACGTTAGTTTGTTTAAATAACATAACGGTTTTAAGTTAAATGTGGTTTTTGTATTGTTTTTTGTGTGGGTAGGGCCGCCCGTGGAGCGAGCAGGCCTTTATGGTCAGGTGGGTTCAATTCTCGCTCACCCATATCTTGTGGTGCTAAGTGTTACACATCAATTTGTCACCGTCCCTATACTCCCCATTCCTTGATCCTAGAGGACCCATACAGTGACCCTTTTGTACTTTCCAAGCATGGAATACATACCCCTAGACCACAATTTGTCTGCCAAATCATCTCCCTTTACAAATTTTCTGGAAGATCCCTATAAAAACCTGGTTTTCAAGGTCAGCACTTTGTCTAAGTGTCTAACACGCACCAATAGCAGAGATTTACACTGAGACCTGTGCCAATCGGTGCTCTGCCTTAATTCTCGGACCCGCATCGATCCTCTTTTGGAAATTTTTTAAAATAGAAACAAAGTTTCCACGACTAGAAGCTTCGCAAGGGGGCGAGCTGGAAGTTGTTTTTGAGGATATGGCCGAGGAATTCCCATTTTGGCTTCTTGTTCCCAAGAAATAGGAACTACTCCAAAGGATAAGATCTTTTCCCATTATTTGAGGGCCCATAACCTCCTCCTCCATTGTTATATAAGGAGACCTATTTCACATGTGCTACCTTAGTTAGAGTTAGCTAGAGAGGAGAAGAAATTATAGCTTCGGGAGAATAGTGCAGAGTGTGATTTTTTTTTGTGTGTTAATAACATAGTGAGATCTTAGACCTTTGTGTATGAGGGTGTCGCAAACGTGCTTGGATACAGACCTGCCGAAGGAGAGCCTCAACATTAAGGCTTGGTTGTAAACTCCCCTTGTCTTTATCATAATAAAATGCAACTGATGTTTATCTTCCACTCTTGTTTACATTTATAATGATATTTCTAACATTCCTTGATAAGTTAGATAGGTTGTAATTGTTTTATGTTTGTCATGATTTTACATTTGTCGTGGTGTCTTGACTGTCCGTACAGGTAATCGAACATTGGTAGCAGTGTGTATTGAGCTTGAGGAGAACGGTAGATCAAGAAGCTTCGACGGAAGATGAAAACATAGCATCAAAACAAGGTAGGTCATCTTCCTTACTCTGAATTTCATTTACAATCTAGGAAGGTTGTAATATTCCCAAATGGGAAAAACAGAAATATAGTGCATAAATATGGAAATAGCAATGTAAATCAATACATCAACAATGGAGACCAATATGGAGCCATTACATTATGTATAAGAACAAAAAATCAATACAAAATATTGAGGCACAAATCATATGATGTAAGGAAACAAGCCTCCCATAAACAATCACTCCCAAGTATGAGATGTTGCTACAATACAAAATGTCGGAGAGCTGCTACAGCGTAGTCATAACATGCATAACTACAGATGAAGATCATAAAATGACACAAATATAATGATATATGCCTCAATATATGCTATATAAGCAGATCTAGGCCCTATATCACCTTTCCAAGATAACCCAAGAGGATTTCCAGAAAATGCATACAATATGCTAATGTAAGATGCAGCCCTAGGGCTGAAGGTTTGTTGCAACAACAGAAATGAGAAGAGATGGCTGAAGTTGATGTATAATGATTTATCTCTTCTCCAATAGATCCTCTGGATGAAAATATGACCCCTTCACTGAAGAAATCACCTCCCAAATCAGACACTGCAACCACCCCTGCAACTCCTCCCTAAAATAACGCAGATCTGGACTAAAACTGCGCTTTAGGGGATAAATACTCCTTGGCCTGATGCCAAATATGTTAATAAAGCTCAAGGGGCTTATTTTGTAGCCTCCCAATGAAAGGAAACCTTCCTCCACTGACAAACAGCTCATAAAACACCCAATACAAACCTCCACTGTTGCACTCTGCAACACAACACAACTCTAAGCAGAAATTGCGTTGTTGAAGAGAGATGTAGCTTGGCCAAATTCCAGAATGTGGATATGTAGTGAAAATACTTTTCCTGAGTGGGCACTAGAATTCCCTCAAGGATAGAGGTGGGATTCCCGCTCGGGAACACCCTATGCTAAATAGCACTACAATCTTAGTTAAACAGCTAAAGAGAGCAACAAGTCTAAATAGACCGTCAAAAAAATAATAATCCAATAATACCCACAATGGCTGTCATTCCCTTCCTTATATTCTTGGTGAGCTCCCTCACCTTGGTCCCCACTTATTAAAGCCACTACTTCCATGCATGGAGTCTCTCTCCAAAACTGCGTTGTCCCTCAGTGAATGCCACTCCTTCCATACCAGCACTGTTTTATTTGGTCAAGGTTGACCCAGTCTACATGCTCCAACCGCTTTTCACACATAAGTGTCTTCAATAAATATTTTATATGACCTCCATTCACATTAGGAGTGTCTTTATTCCTACTAAGGAGATTTATGGGTCTCCATACCCTCTTATTCTTCAAACTAAGAAGAAAAAACAAAATTTAATATTCCAATTAGTTGTGTGCTAATTTAGGAATATTACAATACTCCCCTCCCAAATGTTTCTTGTCCCCAAGAAACTGCAAGGATAGAATTGAAGAGCCTCCTCTCTTCATCCTATAGCATCCTCACATGATAAGTTCCTCCAATGAACAAGATTCCCTCTCATCAACATGTCCCCAAGTTTCTCCACCCAAGTGTATAAGTAAGCCTTTGGTGATAAATCCAAATGGCTCTCATCATGAAAAAGTGTGAAATCCATGGAGGCAACTATATGTGGTATAGAGGCCTTATTGAAGCATGGGATGAGAAAATGATTGGGAGCCTTCTTTCCCATGTGAAGCTCCAAGCCCCAAGCTATCATCCATACAATGTGAGTCACCCTCCAAAATGGAAACTCATGAAAAAGTTCCTCCACCTTTGGCTCCTGCAATGTAGGTGGGCTGCATATATGAGCATGATAGACCAAATTTCCTAACCCACAATGGGGCTACAACAATATTGCCCTCAAGAGACAAAAGGACAACTGGATCTAAAAATATCCCCTCACTATTTTCATGAGCCCAAACCATCCCATATAAAGTGAATATCTCATCATCACCATATGGTATCCAAATCATAAAGATACTAAATGTTACATGTAATATTGGATGGTACCAATGGTTTCTCTAGTGGATACAGCGCAGTTTTTCTAACTATTGTTTCATAACATCATGTGGCAATTTGTCTCCCAACAAACTGCTAGTTGTGCATATTTTCTCATCTACTAGGAAGTAGTAACAGTTGAGCATAAAAAAAATAACACAACAGTTTCCCCATGCCATCCAAAAAATGGCTTCCTCCATCACTGATATTGGTCTTAGAAAGACCATGCAGTAAAAATAGAAATGTTCCCTCTTGTGGATCAATGCAGTACACATATATGGCAAGAGAATGCAAATATTTTGTTAAGTGAACAATAAACACAAAAATTCCCCTCTTACCATACTTTGTGAGTAGGTTGAAAATGAGGTCCATGGATGAGCCCTCCCATGAGAATCTCCTCATAGTGGTCTAAAATGTGAAGTGATACACGCTCCCATTGGAACACTCCATCAATAGATACATACTCCCAAGTGACAACATTGTTGGCCTTTGTGATAAGGCTCCTGCAACTTCCCTCTTTGACATCCCCAATGCCAAAGTCACATACCATGATGCTACTATATATGGGATTTTCCTTTCTATGTGGAAGTACCTCCTGATCCTCAAATGTTGAAGAGTAGCCCCTCTGCACCCTGATTTTGTCATCCTCTCCTTCTGAAATATCATGCAAAGTATGGGAGAAAATCAGCCCATACTCTCCCAAGAGTAACCAAAGCAACAATAGATCTTGCTGCCTCCTCACACCTCCATCATACAAACCATGGGGTGAAAACATGATTATTGACATGAGAAATGCCACATCACCCTAATGCAACCAAACTCCTTGCTTCCATATGATGCAAGTGTCATGCCATGTCCCAAATACTAACACACTCTTAAAGATAGGATATGTTACATGATGGCCAAACTCTTTCAAGAGTATCCAGCACAGCCTTGCCTCCTGTTGCCCTGTGTCATAGATCTGCAAGTGGATTACCAGCCTCTTGCTCATCAACATCACCCATTCAACCAATGGTGAGTATCTACTGTCATGCTCCCAATGGCTATTTCTCCAATGGAGAATACCATCCTCCCAAATCAAATCATTATCCCTACACTTCATGGGATGTTGAAGTGCAGCCTCCTGGAGATCTCCATATGAAGACCATTCATCATTGACCATGTTGTATCCATAAGGATCCAAGTATAATGAAGGAAAAATATTCTCATTGAGCTGTGAAGTGCTCATCAAGAAGGATCCATCATAGTAATGGGAGATAAGATGTCTCTCATCAACCATCTGCCTACCCTCTGCTACACATATAGAATGGTCATTGGAATGCTCCAATAATGGTTGGGCCCCCAACTCATCATTGCTGCTTAATGACAGCGTTGTTGATCTCCATGATGGTGCATTTTTTGTCCCATGATCATGTTCATTGTTGAACATATAGTTCTGCATTGGATTATTTAGGACAATACTCATCCTATCCTGCAAAAATATACACTCCAACCCCAAGAGTTGTGTCTAGCTCAACAATGGCATACCAAGATGAATGTATACCCCCTCCTTGATTCTATCAAGGGTCCTCAGCGCAGTGATAGTCTACTTCTCTGAATCAGTAGTTTGTTTTGATCCTAGGTCATGCAATGGCATGTCCCCACAACATTCTATATGATGTGCTGAAATAACAGAAAGTGGAAACATTTGCATACCTTGTTTTTGCTTGGGAACATCTTGTACTGCTACAAGGGTTCCTCCTACCAGTGTGATGACTTCCCCAACTACTGATGATGATGGCTGCACCAACATTGGTATAAGTCTCCTCCTCCTCATGCATCTCCAGAATAATGCATGGGACTCTAAATGTCAAGAGATCAAGACCATTTTGCAAAGGTGCAAGTGTTCTTTCTCTTGATGCAAATGCTCCTGCAACAAGTGGTGGTGGGAGTTTCTTCTCCTCTAATTTCTTCTTGTCAAACCTCTTGATCAACCTTTGAGTAAAATCTGCATATGCAGTCACTCTTGCATGACTCAAATGGCTGAACCACCAAATGTTTTCTTCTCAACAGCTTCTCTTTCTACTACTGGATGTAGCAGGAAAAATGCATCCAAATCCATTCCCCAAGCCCTTGTTGTACATGTGGATGACCCATCAAAGGTATACTATAGAAATCTATTATGCTTTCTCCATCTATAGCTACAAGGTCTCCTCTATTATTTGAGTTGAATGAACTGTGGGAGAGTTTGATTATCCTTAAAAGCCCTTGATTGAGACTTATACTCTGCAAGATAATCACTTAGAATCTCGTGATCTAAGTTTCCTCCATCTCCATGCCTTCTATATTCTTCTTCAAAAGAAAAGGGCATAGTATATTTCTTTGGAGCTCTATGTAATACCTATTCTATCTTCTGTTGATAGGAAGTACATGGACCTTCCTCATCTTGAAACCCTTTTGTGGTTTCAATATGGCTTTTCTCCATTCTTGTTTGCTTGACCTCCTTGGTGAGGTCCCTCATATATCTAAAAAGAGATGAGATAAAACTCATTCCTTCCATCATTCTGATCTCTTTCTCCTTCTTCTTATTCTTCTGATATCATAATGGCTGAGATCCATAGGCTGAGCCAAGATTATGCTTTGATACCACTGTAATATTCCCAAATGGGAAAAACAGAAATCTAGTGCATAAATATGGAAATAGCAGTGTAAATCAACACATCAACAATGGAGACCAATATGGAGCCATTAAATTATGTATAAGAACAACAAATCAATACAAAATAGTGAGGCACAAATCATATGATGTAAGGAAACAAGCCTCCATAAACAATCACTCCCAAATATGAGATGTTTCTACAATACAAAATGTCGGAGAGCTGCTACAGCGCAGTCATAACATGCATAACTACAGTTGTAGATCATACAATGACACAAATATAATTATATATGCCTCAATAGATGTTATACAAGAAAATCTAGGCCCTATATCGCCTTTCCAAGATAACCCAAGAGGATTTCCGGAAAATGCATACAATATGCTAATGCAAGTTGTAGCCATAGGGTTGAAGGTTTCATGCAACAACAGAAATGAGAATGTATGGCTGAAGCTTATGTATAATGACATATCTCTTCTCCAATAGATCCTCCAGATGAAAGGATGTCCCCTTCACTGAAGAAATCACCTCCCAAATCAGACATTGCAACCACCCCTGCAACTCCTCCCTAAAATAACACAGACTGGACTGAAACTACACTGTAGGGGATAAATACTCCTTGGCCTGATGCCAAATATGTCAATAAATCTCAAGGGGCTTATTTTCTAGCCTCCCAATGAAAGGAAACCTTCCTCCACTGACAAACAGCTCATAAAACACCCAATACAAACCTCCACTGCTGCACCTTGCAACACAACACAACTCTAAGCAGAAACTACGTTATTGAAGAGAGTTGTAGCTTGGAAAAATGCCTAATTGTGGAAATGTAGTGCAAATACTCTTCCTGAGTGGGCACTAGAAGTCCCTCAAGGATAGAGGTGGGATTCCCGCTCAGGAACACCCTGTGCTAAACAGCACTACAATCTTAGCTAAACAACTGAAGAGAGAAACAAGTCTAAATAGACCATCAATAAAATAATAATCCAATCATACCCACAATGGTTGTCATCCCCTTCCTTATATTCTTGGTGATCTCCTTCACCTTGGGCCCCACTCATTAAAGCCACTACTTCCATTCATGGAGTCTCCCTCCAAAACTACGTTGTCCCTCAATGGATTCCACTCCTTCCATACCAGCATTGTTTTATTTGGTCAAGGTTGACCTAGTCTACATGCTCCAACCCCTTTTCACATATAAGGGTCTTCAATCCAGCTTTTAGATGACCTCCATTCACATTAGGAGTGTGTTTATTCCTACTAAGGATATTTATGGGTCTCCATACCCTCTTATTCTTCAAACTAAGAAGCAAAATCAAAATTTAATATTCCAATTAGCTGTGTGCTAATTTAGGAACATTACAAAGGTCGATGTTAGTATGTTCCTGTAGTTGCTAGACCCACCCTACGGCTAGAGGGATTGCCTCTGTCCGTAGAGGGGATTTTACCTGCACCAAAAATTGGTGACTCCACTGGGGAGTTTCCTTTGAGTTTGTCACTCTTTAAGGTCTTAGTCATTCGACGAGTTTAGTCGAACAAAAATTTCCCTGTTTGTTCCTATGTTTTTCATCAATTACAATATTTTAGTTTTTAATTGAAGTGGTGAGTCTGTCCTTGGTTAGGAGAAATTCTTTATTTTTTTCTTTTTCAGGCATTGGCACTTATATTTGTCTGACATTCGCGCCAATTGGCGCTAGTTGTCAGTTATAAAGTCGCACCATCGGGTTGTTTGCACTAGTTTCAACCCCTAAAGTCACGCCAATTCCAGTGTGTGTGAAAAATTAAGGTTTTTTCCCTAAGTCTTTCACCAGTGTGTCTTTCCCTTCCAGTGTTTTTCTCTGCATGATTTACATGTTCTCCCCTTCACTCAAGTTGGTTTGATTGGCTCATTGGCTTGGTTTTTGGTTGTTTTTTTTTTGTCCTTTCTGTTGGGATGTGCATCCAAACACCCTAGGTTTTCTAGGATTTTGCATGAATTTCCTGGTTGCATGCTTCACGGGACATCGCCTTAATGATTGATTCAATCTCCTTGCTTGGTGAGCTATTTCTAGTTGATTTCCTTTTTATTTTTGGTTGATTGAGTGATCAAGTCTCCAAGTTTCTATCTGAGTTCATTTGGTATGCTTGTTCACTTGTGAGCATAGATTACATTGCTTGTTGTTCAGCTGAAAAGTGTTCTTTGTATGATTGCACTATGTAAAAGGGAATGAATGCCTTATTTTTATCCCACGCTTTCGAAGTCCTATTCGTGCTTGAACTCATATGTCTTGTATCCTTTTGAGGAATTTTGTTACAAAGTGTTCAAAACATGACTGTATTCTTAATGTTTATTGCATCCTTTTTACATTAAGGAAATTTGCATTCTTTTAGTTTTTATCTCAAAGTTTGCTTTTCGTTAAAATGCATTAGATCAATTTTCATTGAAAAGTCATTTTTGAGATCTACAATTGAACTTAGATTACATTGTTTAATGATTGAAAATTACAAGTCGCTTTGATTGCATTCTCTTTGATTAAAATCTTGCATTAAGTAGATTCTCATATCAATCGAAAATGCATTGAGTGCATTCTTATTCATTCAAAAGAAAAAGGAAATTGTGCATAGATTACAATTTCATAGTTTTCAAAAAGAGAATTTTGCATAGATTACATTGCATAATTAACATCTTTGAATTTTTTAGGTTACTTTTGGATAGTGAAAGTCATCTAGTTTGGAAAAAGTTTCGTTTGCAATATTATTGTTTGTTGCATCATTGTTTGAGACTCTTCCCTTACCTAGATAGCATTCATCGAATTGAAAGATTTATTTCCTTATATAGTTGCATATATAAGTTTTCAGATGACATCGGTAGGGCTTTGAAACCGAGACATAATTCAAGATAAACTGTTAAAATTTATTCAATCAATCTAAGGAAGCATTGAAACTTAACGCTCATAGGTCTAGGCTAGTGACGTGTTCCGAAGTTGTTAAACCTAGTAGTTTTCGTTCGCCATCTGGAATTAGACAGTGCTAGTACAGAATTGTGCTCCCCATACCGTCGCGTACATAAAGGGGGACCCCTATAGGTTGCAATCCTTTATCCATAGGAAGCCGACTCTACTACCTTGTAATCGTGATACACCGAACATAGCATTCGGAGAGATTAACTGTCGTAAGTCAAGTCCTTGGTCATTTCTCTTTCATTTTATGACCAAGGTGTATATTGCAGTTCACGATTACCTGGTAACCCTTTATGCCTAGACTATCCTGAGTAGTCATTTTTTATCTTTACTGACTCTTTAAAATTGAAAATATCATCGAGCCCTTATCCTTTCGAGCTCGTTAAATTCAAAAGTGACTAGTCACCTTTTTTCCTTTTCTTGACTCTTAAAATATGAAAAGGCAGAGTTTTGTTTATGTGTCTTAAAAATTAACTTCCTACGAAATATTCCTAGTTAAAGTTATATTCCTTGGTGATTCTTAGGGTGAGGTCAATGGAAACATTTCCTGGGTTTACTAGTCAAGGATCCCCATTCGATGGGAGTCCTGGTCCTTTTCCTTCTTTTGGAAATGTTGGTGCCCCGTATATGGCAACGTTGTCCCTTTCGGGATTAACCATTGGTCTGTCGGTTTGGTTATTTTCAACCCCTGTGGTTTCGAATATACCGACTGTCTCTCAACCAATTTCTCCTCTGCCTGAACCATGTCAACCCCATGTTGATCCTAAGGTTGAAGCCTCACCTTCCTCGCCTATTTATTCACCTCGTTCTTCCTCTTTGCTTAGTGAAAGTCCGAATTCTAGTAACCGGGTGGCTGATAAGAAGAAGAAGAAGTCGAAGAAGAAGAAGGAAAATAAGTTATGGGTGAAATCAACAACTATTTCTACCCATACAGCTAATATCGAGAAACCTCCCACTCCGTCTCGCAAAGTCAAATTCCCTTGCAAGCTATGTGAGGGTGACCACCTTCTTCGTGATTTCCCTGGTATTCCCAAGGTGCCAGAAGTGTGGTCTTTTGGCCCAATTTTTCCTTCGTCATCAACCTCTCAGCATCATGTTGATGATGAGCCTTCAACTAAAGATAATGAGACTTGTAAGAAATAGGGTAAGATCAAATTTCCCTATAGGCTGTGTGAAGGCAACCATCCCATTCACCTCTGTCCTTATATGGATGAAGCTTCTAAAGTATTGGATACCCTTTTGGCTTCTGAGTCTTTTCTTTCCGTCGATTACCAAAAGTTTTCTTCGAGTCCTCCGATATTTTATCAAGTCATTGATCGGGATTCATCTCCAGTTAATTCCGCTCTCTCTGAAATTCAGTCAACCAAGTCCATTTCTGACCAATCATTGGTTGACAAGAAGGACGACCTGGTTCCATCAACATTTCATCAGGCCTTTTCCATCGAGAGTGGGTCTCCTCCCACTGAGGTTCTTTTTGTTTCCTCTAATTCCCCGGGATCGGAGAGCGGTCCTCCCATTTCTATGATCTGGGAGGGTGGTCCCTCGACTCCTGTTGCCACAGTTCCAGAAAGTGATCCTCCTACTCTCATTCCCAGAGCCTAGGAGGATGGTCTTTCTGCTCTCGTAATACAGGGGGATAATCCTCATATTCTTATGGCACCCCCTCCATGTAGTTTGGTCGCTTCCTTTGATTGGAGTCGATTTATGGGATATCGTCTTCCTTCTTACGTGCCCTTTGAGATCACTATACAGGCCTGCAATATGGTTGTATCAGGCATGATTATAGATGAAGGCACCTCGGTTAGAATTCTGTCCTCAACTACATGGCAAGATTTGGGTTCTCCGCCGCTTGTGCTTGTTACTCAGAACCTGTTGGCTTTTAACAGAGGAACAAGTCAACCATTAGGGATTATTTTGAAGTTTCCTATTGCTTTGGGAGGAAACAATTTCTATATAGACGTGATGTTGTCCAAGGCCCATTAGATTTTAATTTTCTCCTGGGGCACAAGTATGCTTATGACATGGGCACGCTTGTCTCTTCCCTCTTTCATGTGATTTGTTTTCCACGTGAAGGTTGGATCGTGACCATTGATCAGCTTTCATTCTTTGATCCTAATGTGACATTTAGTCTACCACCGTCCCTTCCTGGTCCTTACATGCCAGTGATATCTTCCCCGCCACATGTCAATTATGTGGCCACCAGTTCCATGTCCGCGTCCACTGATAATTCAGTCAGTAAGGTAGTACACCATGTACTGGGGGCATTGGATCCTAACTTCCAGAGTGTTGTTCTCTCATCAGATGAGAAACTCTTGGAAGCCATGACTTCTTATTTGTCATGATAAGCTCTTCAGAGCATAGTTCATTTTCTTGTTTCAAGCTCCTTAAAAAATGAAACAAGCTCTTCGAAGCATAGTTCGTTTTTTGTGTCAAGCTCCTTAAAAAATGAAACAAGCTCTTCGGAGCAGATTTAGTTCTCTTGTGTCAAGCTCCTTAAAAAATGAAACAAGGTGTTCGAAGCATAGTTTGTTTTCTTGTGTCAAGCTCCTTAAAAAATGAGACAAGCTCTTATGAGGATAGTTCTTTTACTATGTCGACCTCATTAAAAAATGAACTAGATCTTGTGAGGATAGTTCTTTTACTATGTCAACCTCTCTAAAAAACGAAACGAATTCCCTTTTCAATTCGAGCTTTTGATTAAATCTCGTAAAATCCCAGCCGATTCTTTCTCTTGATCTTATAATTGAACCTTCATTCCATCCATCTGTCAGTAATTAATGGTCTACTCCAGTGAATGCACTGAAGCTGGGTGGCATGTACCTCGAATTGATTCACCATGTTGGGGGCATGCAAACTTATTTCAAGCATTGTTTTCTAAAGAGTTTCAAGCCTCTGTAAAAATGAAACCCATTTCAAGCACAGTTTGTTTTCATTTTCAAGCTTGTGTAAAAATGAAACCAACTTCAAGCAGAGTTTCCTGATTTCAAGCTTGTGAAAAAATGAAACCATTCCTATTTTACCTCTTGTGATTGCCATTTTATTAGCCTTTTTTTTCCATATGAGCCTTGGTTTTCTCATTGCATAATTACCATCTGCTTGACTGATCATACGCCTTCACTTGATTGTTTACCCATTCCTAAGGAACCACTGCAATGAGTGGTATTGTTAACCAACCTCTTGACCTTTACTTGTTCTGAGCAGTTCCACCATCACCGAAACCAGTTGCTACCTTTAATACCACTCGTTCCTCCAGGAGGATTCATCTTTCAGCTCTTTTCTGACTCTCTAAAATTGAAAAGATTGTCGAGACTCTTGTCATTTTGAAATTGTTAAAGGTTGCGAAATGTCAACTGCCCAGTATACGTTTACCCCTTTTTCGGGTTGGGACAGATTATTTACGAAAAAGGAATACCTTAGCCAATCACGACTAAGAGGTTCTCCCAGATATTGTTTTCTACCTTTTTGGATCTGTGAGACTACCTACGAAAAGGCACCTACTGGAGTTTTATTTTTCGCTTCTTTTCAAACTCTCTAAACATGAAAATACACCAAGTTTTCCCTTTGTTAGACTCGTTAAAACTAAATGACATCGAAGATTGTCATCATGACGTTACCTAGTTCCTCCTTCCTAGGGCTCGTAAAATGTACTAGGATGGATTTGTTTGAAGGAAAAACTTATATGAAAATCATATGCTATCCTATTTAAGCTTGTGTAAAAATAAAGAGGTACTTGCCATAAATGGTGGGGGGAAATGGAAGTTATTCGTCAGTTGTGTCGGCAGTATCATATTGGGATATCTTCACTCTGTCACTTTTCCTCTCTGGGTTTGGGAAATCCTCTTGACTCTCATTTGATTACCAATATTTTCAACATGACCTCTGATCCTATTTAAGTCAAATGCTGCCAAATTCCAGAGTTGTGTCACTGATATGTTTAAGAGAAAATCCTTCTGTAGTTTGTACATTCCCTGATCCTCTGTTTCAGTCTTGGTTAACACTCATATCAAATTCTCTGTTTCGTGTTAGTGATGTGGGATTCATTATGACTCTCCTTCAATGGATCGCTTCCTATCAACTTCAGATCATTATCTGGGAAGTCGATCTAGAGACTCCTTTCTAGTACCTTAGAGCTTGCATGCCATAATGGCAAGTTCTTTGCATTCGACGATAAGTTCACATCATTGGCCTTCAATCGGGTGATTTCACTGGTGTTCGACTTCAGCTCACTATTCACATTCCTTGGATTGTACTAGTAGTACCATGAGAACCATTGGCATTATTGGTGGTATCTCTCATGCTTATTAAGAGATTTTATCATTGACTGGTAATCAGGTGACTTTCCTGCATGTTCGACTTTAGCTCATTTATTCGAATGCTTGAAATTGTACTTGATCGGGTCGTGACGAAGCGCAAGACCCTGGATTTTATTCTCAAAAGTCCAGGCTGCAGGGCGATATGATTTTTCCTGACTAGATACATGTTTCTTTAAAATGGATGACTGCGACCATACCATGAGTCTCTATGAGATCCTTCTCAGATGGATGGCTTCAACCATACCATGGTCTCTTTTATGGATGGCTGCATCCATACCTTGATTCATGTATTTTCATCAGATATTTCAGTTATGTAAATGTATCTATGATTGATTTGCAGGTCTCCTGACGGAAGCATTTGGTTCCTTGCATGTACTTGTAAAGCATTTCACCCCTCACTCATGTTCGGACTTCCTACTTTAGGGGGCATCTATTACATATCAATTTGTCACTATCCCTATACTCCCCGTTCCTTTATCCTGGAGGACCCATACAATAGCCCTTGTGTACTTTCCAAGCATGGAATACATACCCCTGAACCACACTTTGTCTGCCAAATCTCTCCCTTTACAACTTTTCTAGAAGATCCCTATAAAAACCTGGTTTTCAAGGTCGGCGCTTTGTCTCAGTGTCTGACCCATGCCAGTAGTAGAGATTTTCACTGGGACCCGCGTCGATCAGTGCTTTGCCTTAATTTCAGACCCATGCTGATCCTCTTTTGAAATTTTTTAAAATTAGAAATGAAGTTTCCACGACTAGAAGCTTCGCGAGGCAGCGAGCTAGAAGTTTGCTTTGAGGATATGGCTGAGGAATTCCCCTTTGGGCTTCTTGTTCCCAAGAAATAGGAACTATTCCAAAGGATAAGCTCTTTTCCCATTATTTTAGGGCTCATAACCTCCTCCTGCATTGTTATATATGGATTCCTCTTTCACCTTTGTTGCCTTAGTTAGAGTTAGCTAGAGAGGAGAAGCAATTATAGCTTCGGGAGAATAGTGCAGAGTGTGATTTGTTTTTGTGTGTTAAGAACATAGTGAGATCTTAGACCTTTTTGTATGAGGGTGTTGCAAACGTGCTTGGATATGGACCTGCTGAAGGAGAGCCTCAACATCAAGGCTTGGTTGTAAACTCCCCTTTTCTTTATCATAATAAAATGCAACTGATGTTTATCTTCCACTCTTTTTTACATTTATAATGAGATTTCTAGAATTCCTTGATCAGTTAGATAGGTTGTAATTGTTTTATGTTTGTCGTTGTTTTACGTTTGTCGTGGTGTCTTGACTGTCCGTACAGGTAATCGAACATTGGTAGTAGCTTGTATCGAGCTTGAGGAGAAGGACATATCAAGAAGCTTTGACGGAAGACGAAAACATAGCATCAGAACAAGGTAGGCCATCTTCCTTGCTCTAAATTTCATTTACAATCTAGGAAGGTTGATGTTAGTATTTTTTTGTAGTTACTAGACCCACCCTAGGGATACAGGGATCACCTCTGTCCGCAAAGGAGATTTACCTACACAACACCAAGTTAACGGTGTTTACACTGTGTGCCACGACTGTGGATGGGGTCCTGGATAAGAGCCGCGGGCCCCGACCCCACAGCGGTTTTAATTATTTCGTTTCGATGGATTTCGATGGGGGTGGTGGGGTTGACAGCCCGCCCCCCAACGATATATCGCATCACACAGTCGAGGGTGGCGAGGGTCATGGGCCACCACCCTTAATTTAATATTTTTTATTTATTTATAACAATATGATTATTTTTTAATTTAACAAAAATTAAGGGTCACTGGGAAAATTAAGTGTCCAACAAATTTTCCCAGAATCTGGCCGGAGCTGGCTAGAATATGGCCACCGGAATACTGAAAAAATTGTGTACTTCTTAACCTGCCATGTCACCTAGTCAACCCCAGAACTTTGACCAACTCTAACTTTCACATATGAACTTGGTTTGACAAACCGTTCGCACCATTGCGATCAAGATGATGAGATACTCAACTTGAAATTGATTTTGCCACGTTTCTACCACTTTGATTTTTGAGTTTTCATAAGCCCTCTTTGTCTTGTGTGTGTCTCTGGAACCACCTGGATCATTCATGCCCACTGAGGATCTTTTGGTCCTCCAAAATCATCGACAATAATCTACAACTTCTTTGTACCTTGTCTACACCACAAGTATCCTAAAGGTCACCCTTCATTCTCCTTCACCTTTGTCCTTCAGAGCCACAAGCGATGAGCCGACACCTACATACTCTACAAACCTATATCACAATATTTTGCAAATTACATTCTTAACTAAGTGACCAATCTATGACCCAAGAATTCCATACTCGCCACGAGTTTATAACACATACTTGATGGTTAAGCTTACAACAAAATGGAATAAATAATACCCCAACTATCAATATAAGGCTAAAAACATCATTGTTTCTTAGCAAGCGATGGAAAAACACATCATCACTTTTACAGTTAAAAATGCAACACATTATTTACAAAACACGGCCATGACACACTACCACATCTAGAAAAACCATCTCTCACTTATCAAAGTGAATGGATCATCCCCCTATGGCGCATTTTCTTGTCGAACAACTGTTTCTACCGGTTCATGCACTGACGTTTTTTCCTTAAGGTGATGCTCTGGATGGAGACTCGAACACGTGGCTCTTTGATGAAGACTTTGGTTGCAATGGGTGCAAAATTTATTCTTCCTCCAGACTTGCTTAACCAGTTTATTTCCCTGCTTTGGAGAAGGCTTTCCATGACTCATCCTCCTCTGTGTTTCCATTCTTTTCCAACACCCAGCAATGACATGGTTATGTAAACCAAAAAAATGATAAGTTTTCTTATGCAATGATTTATGTTCATGATTAGAAACATGCTTATAATCAAAATGAACTTGCGAATATCAATACTTATTATACCTTTCCTGGTGATCTCTGGTGTGATCATGGTGATGAGAGCTTGTCTCAGCTCTTCTATTGTGACATGCACTTCCATGGGATGATGGTGAAGTGTTCCCATAAATCTTTTCCCCTGACATGTTCAATAATGTATGTTTTCCTTTGATGTCATTATGGTGATGATAACTTACCTCAACCCTCTCTTTGCAATATGTGTTGTCATAAGATGATGGGGAAGTGTTCCCATCATTATTTTTCCTCAACGGTTTCGTCAATGTCGTGGGAGCTTCTAACACCTTTGAGAATTCTCCTTCAGTGTATCCCAAACCTGCGTGTCGAGGTCTCTACACAACCTCCAATGGTTGAGTCATGCCTTGGCCATGAATTCCAAGTCCTCCACCTTTGTAACCCATCTTGGTAAGGAGTCTCATGTCGGTTCCTGTAATGCGTCTCTCCACATTTCCAACAAAAATAATAGCATGTGAAGATGAAACTGAAGAATGATCACAACCGTTTACCTCAGATGTCGATTTGGAAGCATGTGATGAGGGCTTCTCTAAGCCTTCCTTACGTTTCACTTCCTCCAAGGCCTTTGTCGTAGCTTGTAGTTGAAGCTGTAATCATTGCTTCTCCTCCTTCTCTTCTCGTAGAAGTGTCTTTAATGCATCATGATCTATTTGAAGACTTTTGTCGTTGTACTTCAATTCTTCATTTTCCTCTGTCATGGCTTGCAACTGAAGCTACAATCGTTGCTTCTCCTCCTTATCTTCCTGTAGGAGTGTTTTCAACGCATCATGCTCAGTTTGAAGACTTTTTTAATTGTGCTTCAATTCTTCCAATGCCTCTTTCGTGGCTTGCAAGTGAAGCTGCAATCACTACTTGTCCTCCTTCTCCCCTTGTAGAAGGGTTTTCAACTCATCACTATATGTTGCTTATTGCTCATAATCTTCACACAATTTTTCCACCCTTTTAGACATCCTAAGAATTGCTTCATACATGTCTTTGACATCCTCCATTGCTACACGTTCAATGGTTCATGCTTGCAGTCCACATCAACAAAAAGACCGCTCTAATACCACTTAATCCGGGTAAATTTTTTATACCCTTTTAACCAAGACCTTTTTCTTCATTTTATGTGTTATAATTACATTTTATCAAAGCATTAATGAACACATATGCATATAAAATCAAGAGGAAAACACGTCAACAATCACACAAAAAATGCAAGACATTTAATAACGGAGTTCTTCCAGTGTGGAATACGTCTCCAGGCCTCAGTATCTCAATGGTGTTGGCCGCTTCATTCAGTGCTATAGCTGGTGATGTTGTACGTGGACATTGTTACTTTTCATACAACGAAATGAGCCCTCAATATGAGTGGCAAAGTCTCCCCACGAGACGTTCTGTTACAAGGAACTCTCACTCATCACAGACCTCCTATCAGCATGACAACTTCACACATGGTGACAAAGAGTATCCCGCCATAAAGACAACAAAGGGATCTCACAACATAAATCACCATCCATAATAAGTACATATCACATCAAATACACATAAATATTCCACATCATACATCAAGCGGGAATCGGCAACAACAAATAAACATAGAGATTTTGCATCATACATCAAGTAGGAATCGACATGACATCAAACATCCTACAACAATAATCAATGAAGTACGTGGAAACAACACTTCATATACCTCAACTATGATGTTGGTTGAAGAATAGGTTTCTCAATCATTGGATCTAAATTCATCATTGAAAATGTGGCGTCAAATCGCAAGAAATCGACTGTCCACATGTTGAAATCTGACACTGTCATCCTATTCTGGAAAATGGCCGAAAGATCGAGACTTTTGTTGCAGAAACTAACACCGCTATCAGGTTTGTGTCATCGATAGGTGTAAAATCCATATAAAATTTGTCTAGTTTTGACACTGGGAAAATTTGGCCCCTCTAAAGGTTTAGCTCAAATCATGGTTCCACTGCATTTGGTTGAGTGGATCAGGGTTCCACCTGTCCACCTCGAACTGTGTGCCCGCTCCTGTACCTGCTTTGCTTGCACATATGAGGAAATGAGTTTAAATACATCTTGGGCAAGCGGATTTTATAAAAGGTGTTGTTGGGTGCATTGGTTAAGATCTGCATTGGGCGCTGGGTGGTTGGGGTTCCAACACCACCATCCCCATACTTAGAGCATTTTGGTTTATACGTTAGTTTGTTTAAATAACATAACCTTTTTAAGTTAAATGTGGTTTTTTTTTTATTGTTGTGTGGGTTGGGCCACCCATGGAGTGGGCTAGCCTTTGTGGTTGGGCGAGTTTGATTCCCGCCAGCCCATATCTTGTGGTGCTAAGTTAACAGTGTTTTCACCGTGTGCCACGATTGTGGGCGGGGTCCGGGGTCAGAGCCATGGGCCCTGACCCCACGGTGGTTTTAATTATGTCATTTATGTGGATTCTAGTGGGGGTGGCAGGGTTGACAGCCCGCCCCCCGACAATATATGACATCACACAGTCAAGGTGGCAGGGGTCATGGCCCGCCACCCTTAATTTAATATTTTTTATTTTTATAAAAATATTATTATTTTAAAATTTAATGAAAATAAGGGTCACTGGGAAAATTAAGTGTCCAACAAATTTTCCCAAAATCTGTTTGGAGCTAGCTGGAATCCAGCCATCAGAATATTGCAAAACTGTGTACTCCTTAACCTACCATGTCACCTAGTCAACCCTAGAACTTTGACCAGCTTTAACTTTCACATACGAACTCGGTTTGACGAATCGTTGCGATTAGGATGACGAGATATTCAACTTGAAACTGAGTTTCCACGTTTCTGCCACTTTTATTTTTGAGTTTTCATAAGCCCTCTTTGTCCTGTGTGTCTCTGGAGCCAACTGGATCACCTCAATTTTCCCTTATCCACATCGCAACCTAGATCTAATCAACATTCACATTAGCAAATATCCTGCTTATACATGATCAACTTCACTCTAATACCAAAATATGATCTGAAAACACAGGATGGACTATTTGCACAACTTCACCGAACATTAACTAAGGTTGCTTTTATGTGAATGAATGAAATAAATTGAATTATTAAAGTGCCTTAAACATAAACTTGAGAACCTAAAACATGAACAACAATAAGAAAAGATGTAAACATAGAAAACATTGGTGACGGAGTTCATCCCCCTAGACTACGTCTCCAAGTCCACTTCCAATGGGCGTCTGTTGTATTAGGAATGCTCAAAAAGGCTCTTTACATGGAATTTCTCCATTTTGTACTGTGCACACAGGTACCAATGGCTACTGTCAAAATGAAGGCCTCAACCTCTTCTCTCCAATGAAACTCTTTGTTCTCAAAAATGCCCAAGGATGGCCAAGTTATGCCCAAAAAGGTATTTGTAGGCATAAATATTACATAATCTCCAAACTCACTATTCCTCTCCCTCCTCATTGGCGCAGTGGTAAGTCTTTTTATATAGCCACAAGTAGGTCCCGGGGTCAAACCCAAAGACCTCCCGGGCTTTGAAAGGAAAATGGTCATAACAACAATGTATATATTTTTTAATATAAATTGACGCATAAATTAAACATACCATATAGCATATATGGTATCATTGGATTGGACTGAAACCATATAACAAATATAATACATAGTTTACAAACTTTGTGCCATTTGAAATGTATAATATTCGTTGTAACCATAGCATATAATCATGACCAAACGTCGGTGGTGAAAAGAGTTTGCAACTCGTGGCATGTGACTCGTTTCTTGACCCGGTGGTGATGTTGACTGTGGAGCGGTGGTTGCATAATTGTCGATCCATGGCACCATGGCATGTGACTTCCACCTACTCCTTACCTACTCTCCAGCAGTTTCCAACAATTTGACATTCTGTGGTGTGGAAAATCCCCACGGAAATTCATTACTCCAGCAGTGGCACAACTGTATAACATATATAACCTATGGTTAAACCTTAGATCGGAAGTGAAATATGTATTTGGAATATTTTTTGTCACGCGTCGAGTTTGGTGGAACTCCGGTAAATTTTGGTAATGTTTAAAAGAACTCTTGGGTTGTTGGGGCCACCGGATATGGCGAGCTCCGCCAATCTTACCCCCCATTTACCATATAACGTGCATTTTAATATAATATTTCACCATGGTATATTAAACATCGACCTATGAGCCGACAGTAAGATTTTGTAATGTGATATGGGAGGTCATGGGTTCGAGCCCGACCTACCCATCTAATATTTGTTGAATTTGACCACCTGCGTTGACACTTACCATCTGTGTTGATTTTGACTTGTGTTGACTTCCATGTGTTGAACTGTGAGAATGCCACTTGGCCTGCAAGGCCCAATTTTTTTCCTGTTGGAGGAAAATTTCAAAATTTATAAATAGTGCCTATCGGCAGAAATGAAAGACACCGTCAGTAAGACTGAAATTTTTTTTTAAAGAAGACATTTTATTTCCAGTGCACATCAATGTGTGGTTAAATTTTGGATCAGTAGCATAATTGTGGTTTCCTGCTGTGCGTGGAGGGCCCCCTCGAGGAAGTAAGGTTTTTTATGTTGCTTTTTTTATTACCAAGTAGTTAATTCTTTAACTGTGTTTTTTATTTCTCTTATTTAAATTTCTAACTGTAATTGTTAATTTCCTTTCAGCTAATTCATTTTCTCAGTCTTTTAAAATTATTCATTTCTTTCATTGAGTACGAATGCACATGGACGGGTAGGATTTTTATGAAAGAAAAATTCTTTATAAGTGTGAAGAGTGAAGAGTGATTTTCATTAAGTACAATTTCATTCATGCAACTATGTGGTTTGCTATAAGTATTGAGATTTATTGAGTAAGAGTGATTTCCTTTTTCTACAATTGAATATGGATTTGATTTTCATTCATGTAAAGTGTGAGATTGATTTCATTTATGCAAGGGTTTGATATTTCCATTTCAAATCAAGGTGTGGAATTTATAAGCATAAATAGTTTTAGCAGAGAGTGTGATCATCATTATAATTATCTAGGAATCATTAATTTTCTTATGAAAACCATGTGCATTTAGATAAAACTTAGTTCATTTAGAATTGTGTAAATAATCAAGACTTCTAGCACATCTAGTGCATTTACACTTCATCAGTTTACTAGCCCTAGTTGAAAATTTATATAAGAAATTAAAAACCAATTAAATTACCAAACATTTTGGTGTCGTTGCCGGGGCATTGTATATAGGAGTATTTTATTTTTCCTTTCTTGGAAAAAAAGAGAAACAACAAAAATGACATGCATAGGGAAAGATATTCTAGAGGTAGATTCGTAGGTAGAGGTAGAAGTTTAATCCCAACATCACCACTCACCCCACCACGACCTAGTAGCACCACACCATCCACCCAAACTCATATACCATCCATTGCATGCAGACATAGACTTCTTGAGGTACTTAGATCTGAAATCCAACCTAGAAATTCACCAACTTCATCAACTCATGCCATAATAAAAGAAGAAGATCCTACATCCCCAAAAAAAGGAGTAATTTTTATATCTTCAACTGGAGAGTGACTTCTAGCACAGGATCTAGAATTTCCTAGTGAAGAAGAAGAAGAAGAGACTTATTTTAACATACTATTGATAGAAGAACCAGAGGAACTAAAAAATCCAATTTTGGAACCTTATATTAGGTTTGAAGAATCTATAATGGCTGGAGAAGGGGAAGGAGAAGTATACAATGGTGAACAACCTAGGATTGGAGGTGGAAGAGGAGGTATGACTAGAGGTGGAATAGGTGGAGGAAGAGGAAGAGGATGATATAGAAGAGAACGAGACCCCTTTGGATTTCCTATCTTTGATGAAGATGCCACATTAACAATGAAAAATATCTCACCCTTCGTCCTTCCTAAATTCCATGGATTAAGAAGTGAGGATCCTGAAATATTTCTTTTCGAGGTCGAAGTTTTATGTAGGTCTTATGACTATTTTCTCGATTCTCAAAAATTGAAATTGTTTACAGCCACTCTTAAGGATGTAGCACTAAAATGGTTTATGGGCTTAGTAAAAAAATTTATTAGAACATGGGAACAAATGAAAAATGAATTCTTAGATAGATACAAGGATTATTGCATGCCCCATAACCTTAAGGATGAAATTTTCAAAATTATGCAAAGAGAAGAAGAAAATCTTGAGGATTTGATTGAAATGTTTAGCTACAACCTTAAGAGAGCTAAAGTGGAAATTTAGATGAAATCTCTCCTATTAAAATCCATCAGGTATGAATGGATATATATTCTCAACCTAATGCATAAAGGGGATATTTTTCAATTATCATTACTAGATATCTTTGAGTTATGCATACACATTTCAAGAGGAAAGACAAATACTAGAAAAATTCCAAGAGATCTTGTTATTTCTAGGATTAATAAATCTGTAGCCGGAACAATTAGGGCTAAAATAGGCAATTTTCTTGATAATTTCAAGACATAAATTTTAGGGAGTCTTAGTGAACAAATAGACACCCTTAAAATACAAAACAAGCAAAAATCTTAAAATGTTGTTCTATCCATCTTTTGGCCAAAATGTAGAAAGAAACATTGTGCCTTGAGAGAATGTCTTCTTGATTTGAAAAACATAGAAACTTGTGTCATATGTGCAAAAAATCATGATACCAAAGAATGTCCTTCAATATCATGTCTTAAAGTTGTTTACCAATAGGAAGTAGTACCAAATCAAGTAGACCCTCTTTGTTTTTTGCTAAGAGACAATGGAAAAATCAAGGATTTAACACCCAAACATATGCACAACCATCACAAAATAACTGTACTGCACCATGCCTTGGAAACCTTGGCCTCAACCTTGGGCACAAGGATGGAAAAATCCTTATGGAAGTTATCCTAAGTACTCTCAATATCCTCGACCTTACCCTAATTTTTCACCACAATATTTCCCTCGGCCTAGTCAACCACCTCAAGCTCAAACTCAAAACCCAAACCCACAACTTTCATTATCATTTCCACAAAGACCAAACCAACTGCCTGCTCAACCACTCCCAAACAAAACAATAAAATCTCACAACTTGTTTACAACATAGAAGGGAAAAATTTCCAAACTTATATGATAACTCCATTAGATCTAAACAATGTTAAACTTAGATTTGGTAGAGTATTGGAAAATAAGCCACCATCTGTTGTTATTCAAGAAAATGAAAAAGATGATCACTCTGAGGAAGAGACATCTCTTCAACAAAAGGAAATTTCTCAAAAACAAACCACCTATGTACATACCAATGATATTCCAATAAACTCAACTCCCTTTGAGGAAGAGACATCTCTTCAACAGAAGGAAATTTCTCAAAAACAAACCACCTTTGTACATACCAATGATATTCCAATAAACTCAACTCCCATTATAGAACAACCTTCAGTTTCTGTACAAAACCCACCTTTTCCGAAAAGACTAAAAATTGATAAAGGGGTAGATAAATAGACTATGATATGTTGGATGAACTGAAGAATGTTTTTATAAAAATCCCTTTCCTACAAGCAATCAAGGAAATACCAATATTTGCAAAGACAATTAGGGAGTTAAGCATTAAAATATCTGGAAGAAAATGAAAAGAATTTAAAAGAATTCAACTAGTTGGAAAATTTGAAGATATCATGATGGGAAAAACAATAATTCAGAAATATCTAGATCCAGGAAGTCCCATTGTGAAAACACACATCAATGGTGTTGAGATACCAAATACATTGATTTATTTAGGAGCAGACATAAACATCATGAGTAAACAAACTATGGATCAATTGAAACCTCCTAATCTTCAGTATACACCCACATTATTACAACTAGAAGATAGAGTTGTTATAAAACCCGATGGTGTGTTGGAAGATGTGTTTGTATCCTTAGATTTTTGGGAATTCCCTGTTGATTTTATGATCTTAACACCCAATAATAATCTAGGAGGGCATCCGTTGATCCTAGGAAGACCATGGTTAGCTACAGTTGATGCTTTTATAAGTTGTAGATCTAGTGATATGTTTATCTATGACAGAAGTTCAACAAAGAAATTCACATTATATCCTCTTGCAAAAACAATGATAAAAGTAGAAAGTGAAGAATTGATAGAAGATGATATTGATATACGATCAATTTTTGATACTTCACAAATAGTTGAAGAAGATCAAATTTTAAATTTAATGGAAGATAATGAATCTTCCTCATATTGTGAATCTATTCAAGATTTTCAAGAACAATGTAATGTTGAATATCTATCATCACGTCAAATGTCTTTACATTATATGGAAAAAATTGGAAACTCTTGAATAGAAATCTTCCTAGGAAAAACTTTGAATGTTAATGATAACCTAGAGGAGTCTCAAAAGAAATAATCATTACAATTTCTACAAGAACATTCCTCTTCTTATGCATGGGAATACACTGATATGAAAGGAATTGACCTTGAAATGTGTATGCATCATATCTATATTGAAGAAAATTCCAGACCAATTAGACAACCACAAAGGAGGATGAATCCAAACTTAAGGGGAATTGTTAAGGAAGAATTACAATAATTTTTAAACGTGAATTTCATCTATCCTATATCTGATAGTCAAGGGGTCTCACCATTAGTAATTGTTCCGAAAAAAAATGGAAAATGGGGAGTATGCATTGATTATAGAGAATCGAATAAAGCTACCTTAAAAGATCATTTTCCACTGCATTTTATGGATCAAGTTCTTTACACATTGGAAGGAAAGAAGTATTTTTCATTTCTGGATGGCTTTAGTGGATATAACCAAATTCAAGTAGCTCCACAAGATCAAGACAAAACAACTTTTACCTGCCCATGAGAAACTTATGCTTATTGAGTACTTCCTTTTGGATTATGTAATGCACCTACAACATTCCAAAGGGCATTCCTGGGCATTTTCTCTGATCTAATCCATGATTGTGTGGAAGTATACATGGACGATTTTACTGTCTATGGAAACTCTTTTGAAGAAGCTCTTAAGAATTTAGAAAAAGTTCTTATTATATGTAAAGAAGCAAATCTTTCATTAAGCCATGAAAAATGTTTTATGATGTTTACTGAGGGGATTTTTTTAGGCCACCATATATCAGGTAATGGAGTTAAGGTGGATGCATCTAAGGTATAAGTAATTTCTGAATTGTCAGTTCCTACTTGTTAAAAAGATGTTAGAATCTTTCTTGGTTTCATTGGTTACTATAGACTATTCATAGAAAAATTTACCAATATTGCCTCTACACTTTTAAAATTATTTACAAAATATTATGAGTTCACCTGGTATTCCAACTACCATGAAGCCTTTGATACATTGAAAGGAAAAATTTCTGAAGCTCCAATTTTGAGAGGACCAAATTGGAAATTTCCTTTTCATATCTCAACTGATGCCTTAGATATGACTTTGGGAGTTGTGTTAGGACAAAAAGACCTTACTCCTTATGCCATTTACTATACAAGTAAAAATTTGACTACTGCAGAGTTAAATTATATTGTTACTGAAAAGGAGATTATAGCAGTTGTACATGCCATCAACAAGTTCAGACATTATATCACTAGTTATGAAACCTTTATTCACACAGATCATTCTGCAATAAAATATCTAATGAATAAATCAATTACAAATGGCATAATCATAAGGTGGTTACTTTTGTTACAAGAGTTTGATATTAATATTTTGGATAGACATGGAAAACAAAACGTAGTTGTTGATTTCTTATCTAAAATCCAAAATAATAATAATAATACTCTTGTAAAAGATGATTTTCCTTATGAATAAATTTTTGTAGTATTTATTAAATCTCATTGGTTTGCATGTATTGATAATTATTTGGCTACAAGGAAGCTACCATCATATTTGTCTCCTCGTGAAAAGAGAAAGGTAATTCAAACTAGTGCATCATACTCATGGATAAATGAAGAATTGTACAAGACATGACTAGATTTAATCATTCAAAGATGTTTCAGAGAAGTTGAAGTAAAAGAAATATTGAAATCATGTCATGATGAAGCATGTGGAGGCAATTTTGTTGGTAAAAGAATTGCCTACAAAGTCCTTCTCTTAGGATATTATTAGCCTTCTCTTTTTAAATATTCCAAAGAATATGTTAAGAGATGTGATAGTTGTCAAAGAATGGGGAAACTTATTCCTTCGTATGAAATGCCTCTACAACCTCAGGTACTCATTGAACCTTTTGAGAATTGGGCTCTCGATGTTTTGGTCCTATTAATCCACCATCAAGACAAAAAAGGTACATTCTTGTTTGCACTAATTATGTTACAAAATGGGTAGAAGATAAAGCACTTCCTTTTGCTACTGAAAATGTTGTAGTCTATTTTCTTTTTTAGGATATTTTTACTCGTGTTGGTGTCCCAAGGGAAATTTTGACAGACCAAGGTACTCAATTTACATCCAAGTTGGTACAAAAGATAATGGAGGAATATAAAATCAAACATCGAAAGTCCACTCCATATCATCCACAAACAAATGGATAGGTGAAATCGACCAAAAAATTAATTGAAGAAATTCCTACCAAAACTGTGCACCAACATAGAAGATATTGGGAATAAAAGCTTCCATAAGCTTTATGGGCATGCCATACCACATGGAGGAACACCACAGGACATACTCCCTATGAACTTGTTTATGGGAACCAAGTCTTATTCCCTATTGAATTCCAAATAAATACTTTCAAGACAATAGTCAAATTGTGTCTTTATCTATCTGAAGCACAAAAACAAAGAATGGAGAAATTAAATGAACTTGATGAGATGAGATGGGATGTTATTCAAATAAATAACATAGTTCAACAAAAAAGATCCAAATGGCATGACAGATTCATAAAAGAAAGCAAATTTCATCCAGGAGATTGGGCTTTACTTTATAATTCATAGTTTAAATATTTTCAAGGTAAATTTCAAACTCATTGGCTTGGACCTGATGAGATTGAAACTGTCTTTGACAATGGAGCAGTCGAAATTAGAACTGTTGATGAAGAAAATTGACCTTCCTTGTAAATGTTCATCGATTGAGAAATTATCACAAACCATTAACAAACGAAGAGTTTGTTGAACATCTGCAAGACAATATTGATATGAAGGTTGTTAGGAAGGATTATCCTTCTTCTCCAACTTAACTCGCAAAAAGCCTTTTGTTTTCAATAAATAAAAATATATAAAAAATGAAATAATTGTATAAACATGAAAACCAACATTTTTGGCATGTTTATACAGAAAATCTAGCATGAAAACTAAGCTTGATTTTCATCTTAGATTTTCTTTCCTATTCTCGTCCCACTTCTCTTATGACCCTCATTTTATTTTTGAAAATAATCAGCTACAGAATTGATGAGAATTTGTAGCCTTAACAAAATTCTGTAGTTGACTTGATTTGACAGGATTCAAACAGGACATGGAAGTTTTAAGCATCAAGGAATAATGATCAAAATTACAACGAAGGAATCCAAATACAACCTGCAAGGGACCAATTAAAACATTAGAAGCAAGAATTTAAAGGTATGTAAATGTTAAATTAGATAATCAAGGAAACAAAAAATTGGATTATGAAATAAAGTAAATGTTTCTACCACCATTCAAAATCATCATTACTATTTTCTGACTTCAAGCTAACCATAAATCATTATGTCTTGTCGATGAAGTCGTCATAATCATAATTCAAAAACTCACTGACCATCATCACGCAGCCATTTCACCCCCATAAAACCCTACTTCATTCTTAATATCTACCCATTCCATAAACCCTATTTCTTTGATAATTCCGCCTCATTTATACTACCATCCTCACTCCATAAACCTGTCAAAGGAAGAAATTAAGGGAGAATTCGTAAACATGGGGGTTATTGTAAGAATAGAGCCAGATGGAATAAAATTTATGTAAGTTTACCCTCATGTCAGACAAATGTTGCAACAAGTGCAATGGTTGGAGTTCATAGAAAAAATCAATGGGCATGCTAAAGAAGTTACCAAATATTTTTCTCGAACATTCAATGGAGTCAAGGTCGAACTTGGGGATGTAAAGATTGTATTAACAAAATATTTCATAGCAGAAATTATTGGCCTACCCAAAGCTGGTGAAAAATTTGTTCAAAACAGAGGAATTGAAGAAAGTGGATGGAAAAAATTTCTCAAAAACCCCAGTATGGACACTTCAGCCTTTAAGAAAGTAATTTCAGTTTCAACTCTTAAAAATAAATGGAGAAATTTATTGTTGATCATTTATAAATTTATTAATTGTGAGGCCAGATTTGGAAACATGTTTTTCTATCATGTGTGTTTAATGATGCATTTCCTTTAGGGTATTGAAATCAATTTCCTTATATCTTACTCCATAGTCTGAAGAAAATGGCCAATAACACTCAGAAGAAAATACAGTTTATTGAAAACACCATATATCATCATGGTTTATAAACAAGTTAATTTAAGGCCACCTTAAAACCAAATGGGATAACTGGGAAAGTTTCTTAGTTAGAAATCACTTTCAGGAGGAAGAACGGGAAGAGTCCAGCAGTAAAATCAAGAGAAGCAGGAGGAAACTACCTACAAAACCTAGTAATGACTTACCTCTACAAGTGGAGAAACCTTCGAAAATGAAATTCCTCTTATGGTTGTACTAGAAAACCTTAAACAAAAGGATGTTAGAAGAAATAAAGCCAGTGAAAAGAAAGGAAGCACGCCCAAAAAGAAAACAGAGGAAGGAGAGAAAAATAAGGAAGAATAGGATAACAGCATAATTCTGAATAGAGCCATACATGAACAGTTAAGGCAGTCCCCAAAATTGGTCAATTTAGAGGAGGAAGAAATGGAATTCAATATTCCATCTCAAAAAGCTCCATCACTTACAATTGTGTCACCAATCTTAAATCCAGCAAGAAGAACGCCTGAAATAGACCCAATTCAACAAGAAATATATTACTATATAGAATCCCTGGAGAAGAAATCCCCAAATGAAGCTACTGCATATATTCCAAATCAGGAAGAAGGAGTTCATTTTTATAGTCCACTAGAATTTCCAATAGTCAAAACCCTAAAGGAAGAAATTTATGAACTGGAGACATTAAATAAGAATTTGAAGAAATAACATGATGCATTAATAGTATGGAGTGAAATTCAAAAGACCACAAGTGATAATATCTTATTGCACCTTGGACTATGGTATGAAAAGAAAAAGAAGTTGAAGGACAAAAACAAATTCCTCAAAAGGAAAGTCATAAGTATACAACATAAAATTTTGATGAAGAAACCAAGGATGCCAATTATTATCAAGGCAAGTTGAACTAATCTGGATGTCCTTTCTCAGTTATCAAAGGAAATTCAGTGACAAAAAAGGGTACAAATTTGGAATTTTTGGCATGAGGACATGCAATGGTCTCTGTGTGGGGGAATGTTGAACCCCATAATTGCTTCTTTTTGACACCATCATTTACTTCATTTCTTTCTTTTTGACCTCCATAAAAATGCATTGGAAATCAAGTTACATGATTTATGACATGGCACGTATACAATTTTATCCTATTTCGTAAAGTGACAATGCCCTTTATTATTTGGCTTAATGTTTAATGTGGCTATTGAATTCTAATGATTTTGCAGCTAATTCACAATTTCGCAGCCAATTCCATTGTTTAATAGGTTCCAAGATGTCAGCTAAAGAGTGAAATATATGGATAGGTGGAAATGGATACACGTAATGATTTGATCCTATTCCCACGAGCCAAAGCAATGGAACAAATCTTGGTTACACGGTCAAAGGCAAGGTCAACCATGGGGGAATGTTGAACCCCATAATTGCTTCTTTTTGACACCATCCTTTACTTCATTTCTTTCTTTTTGACCTCCATAACAATCCATTGGACATCAAGTTGCATGATTTATTACATGACACGTATACAATTTTATCCTATTTCGTAAAGTGACAATGTCCCCGATTATTTTTTTTAATGTTTACTGTGGCTACTGAATTCTAATGATTTTGCAGCTAATTCACAATTCCACAGCCAAGTCCATTGTTTGACAGGTTCCAGGATGTCAGCTAAAGAGTGAAATATATGGATAGGTGGAAATGGATACACGTAATTATTTCCTCCTATTCCCACGAGGTAAATCAATGGAACAAATCTTGGTTACACGGTCAAAGGCAAGGTCAACCACCAAATTCGGTAACAGGCGAGTGAGAACGAGATCCGTGCCTCGTGAATTTTCTTTGCTAATAGAAAATCACGAGAAAATCATGATGTTATATTTTCTAGATTAAATACAATTTTTTTTTATTAGGCTTAGGCATAAAGCTTTGAACATTAGTTTCCATGAGCTCTATAAGTAATTCCTCTCTCCATAAATGAAAGACACCGTCAGTAAGATTGAAACTATGTTTTAAAGAAGACATTTTGTTTCTAGTGCACATCAATGTGTGGTTAAGTGTTTTATCAACAACATAATTTTGGTTTCCTTCTTCTCATGGAGGGCCTCCTCGAGGAAGTAAGGATTTTTATGTTGTTTTTTTTTAATACTAAGCAGTTAATTCTTTAACTGTGTTTTTTATTTCTCTTATTTAAATTTATAACTGTAATTGTCAATTTCCTTTCAGCTAATTCATTTGTTCAGTCTTTTTAAAATTCTTCATTTCATTCATAGATTACGAATGCACATGGGCAGATAGGATTTTTATGAAAGAAAAGTGTGAAGGGTGAAGAGTGATTTTCATTAAGTACAATTTCATTCATGCAATTGTGTGGTTTTCTTAAGTATTGAGATTTCTTAAGTAAGAGTGATTCCCTTTTTCTGCAATTTAATATGGATTTGATTTTCATTCATGTAAAGTGTGATATTGATTTCATTTATGCAAGGGTTTGAGATTTACATTTCAAAGAAAAGTGTGGAATTTTTAAATAGAAATATTTTTAGCAGAGAGTGTGATCATCATTAAAATTTTCTAGGAATCATTAATTTGCTTATGAAAACCATGTGCATTTCGATAAAACTCAATTTCATTTAGAATTGTGTAAATAATCAAGACTTCCAGCACACCCAGTGCATTTACATGTCATCAGTTTACTAGCCCTGGTTGACAATCTATATAAGTAATTTAAAACCAATTAAATTACCAAACACATTCTTTATACAGTCTAGAGGAAAAACAAATTCCAAAAATATTTCCTTTCATTATATGGACCATAAAAATTTAGTAGAAATATCGTACCCTAGCTCATGAAATAAAATTTATGTCCATATACCTAATACAAGGGAAGATGAATTTAGCAAGGGTATATAATTTTTCCACCTAGTTAGGATCCCCTCTAAAATTATTACTACATCTATAATTAAAAAATTCCACTCCATTATTTTTTTGAAGAACCTAACATCTTTTAACCCTCTGTCATTATTTCTTTTAGTGTGTGTGTGTGTGTATTAACAATAACTGTAAATATTTGAATTGTCAAAATCATTGCCCATGACACAACATCTTACATTCGAGATTCTGAGACCATACTCTACATGATTTACTCAAAAATGGCCTAAGTCTATTAGCTCTCATATACCAATTTTCATTTACGCACAACCAAAAAAGTTTGTAGGTATATAGTATATAGGAAAGTTTCTATAATTTTACAACATTTAGAAGTCATTCTAAAAAAGTAACAAAAATATGCAATCTTCATTAAGAAGATTTAGAGGAGTAGAGGACTATAAAACAAGATCTAAGAGTGATAAAATGAGAGCTAAATAGATGGGTCCACCAAATAGGGGGGGACCTTAATTTTTAATGATTGAATGTGCCCCTTTTCATCCATCATCGTGTAGAGATACCACCAAGAATTAATGTTGCAAAGGAGTTGAATTGACATTGGAACCATAAAATGCATCATTTTCACATGTTTCCCCTGATCTGACTCTTGATCCCCACGTTCAACATTATACAAATTCATTATGGTAGAGTGAGGGTAGATGAAATAGAGTGCGGGAGAGTTTAATGGAGGATCACACCCCTAATCCACAACATGTGGAGGCTTACAACTAGTCATGTTGCATGCGAGGGGTGCGGGTTGAAATAAAGGTTATGGGTTTGATGTTTTTCATAAGAGTATGTTAAGTGATTGGAATCTGACTCGTGATTCTATTAACCACCAAAGTTCCTAGTGGTAGACTTGTATCATGTTTGGCTAGCTACTTTTCCAGAGCCTTGAGATATTAGAGAATTTTCTTGGCTTGTATTTCTTACATGGTGGATATAAGGATCATAATTCTTTGGATTGTGGATTTAAGCTTGAATTCAGTGGACCGTTCCAAAGTTAATGTGTCTAATAATATAATTAGAGTCTCCCATAATAATGAGTGGTTTTTTCAAGAGAAAGTTGGCCAAGGTTAATCCTTGGAGAAGCCCATATATTTCAACTAGTTATTAGTGGCTAGGAAAATACCCTAGGATATTGTTAATTCAATTTGTCCTTTAGGTCGATAAATTTCCCCTCTCACCCTGCCACCCCATCTAAATTTAAGGACATTGGGTTGGGATTTTATCCACTTATGTTTGCATAGGTCATAAGATAATTTAACAATCTATTTGGGTGTAACCAGATGTTCAAATTCTACCTCAAGGTGCCCCCACAACTTCAAGGTAAGCCCTGATGGGAATTGAACCTTGCCTAAGGGTGAAATACTCCCTGCTTTTCACCATTGGATCAATGCCTTTGAGCACTCAACCCTTTGATTATAAGTAATAACACAATGTTGTTTAACCTTGGAATGGGCATGTCCTACTCTAAGGACCTTCTAATTGATTTTGGATTCCCCTGTTAAATCTCTTTCAAATGCTTTTCTGGTACAGACTATTGTTGTATAGTTAAATCCTCTCTATGGATAGAGACAATCCCTCTAGCCCTAGAGTGGGTCTAGCAACAAGGTAAATAAGTTAATACCTACTTTCCTAGATTAAAAATGAAACATAGATCAAAGGATATGGCCTACCTATATCTAAAGCTGCGATGTTGCTCTTCGTCGAAGCTCCTTGATCCTTTGCTTTTCCAAAACTTGATCTCCATTGCTACCAACATTCAATTACCTGGACAAGTGACCAAGAAACAACATGAAGAATACAAGTACAACATGCATATAAAAATATAACCTATATAATTGATCAAGGAATTTTATAATTATTAATCATAAACATGAATAAGAATGAAAAATAAATATCAGTTGTATCATATTATTAATAGAAGATAAGTTACAACCTGCGCCTTGATGTCAAAGATCTCCTTCAGCGGGTCTGAATCCGGGCACATCTCCAAAGCGCTCGTTTTCAACTCAGTGTGAGAAGGCTAAGGGATCAACTCTCTCCTTCAAAACTTATGACAATCTTCAAACCTCTCTCTGTTATGCTCTTATATATCTGTTGTAACTAGCAGATGCATTGGAGGATGATGAATTTATAGATATGGAGGAGGGGACATGGGTCCACTTATGATTGGAAAATGGCTTATCTCTTTGGGAGGTTCCTTTTTCATAGGAACAAGAGGCCCAAGGGAGGAAGCTCGGCCATATCCTAACCAACAAACATCTATCTCTCTTCCCTCAAAGATTTTATGCCATGAAGCTTCCTTTCCATTTTAAAAAACCTTCTAGAAGTAGATCGATGTGGGTGTGAGGTCCATAGTAGAGTCGATCGGCGCTGCTCACAAGCTTAGGATGGTTCATCGGCGCTGGTGAGACACATAAGGGTCGCGCTACTCCAAATAATTATGTATTTAGGGAGCTACTCCAAGAATGATCAATAGAGAGTTTGTTCTTTAGACTGTAAGGGATGAAATGGAAAATTTTCACGACGGAAAAGGCACACAGGATCACTGTTAGGGTCCTCCAGGATTCAGGAATATGGAGTACAGGTACAGTGGCAAAATTTTGTGTAGCATATGCCCCCTAAAGCATGAAGGTATAACAAGAGTGAGGGGTGAAACGCTTTACGAGAACGTGCTAAGACCAATATGCCACCGTTGGAAAACCTGCAAATCAAGTACATATATACAACTGAAATCACTGAAATAAATACATGAGTATAAAGCATGAACACAACCATCCGTAAAAGAGATCATGTAATAGGATCCACATCATGGACACAACCATCCATCAATAAGAAGGATCACAAATATGGACTTGGGTATGGTCGCAACCATCCAGCTAAAAGATTCATGTATATAGTCACGAATAACTCATATCACCTCGCAAATTGGACTTTATCAGACAAAATCCAAGGTCTTGCACTCTATCATGACCCGATCAAGTACAAATTTAGGCATGTGAATGAGTGAGATGAATTCGAACATGCAAGAAAATCTCCTGATTACCAGTCAATGATGTAAATTGTTAACAGGTGTGAGAGAGACCACCAATAATGACAATGGTACTTAAGGTACTACCCGGGTACAATCCATGAGATGTAGATAAGGAACTGAAGTCAAACACTTTTTAAATCATCCGGTCAAGGCCAATGGGGTGAACCGATCATCGAATGCGAAAAAAATGCCATTAAGGCATGCAAGCTTTAAAGTATGTGAAAGGAGTCTTTAGATCAACTTCCCGGATAATCGGCTGAAGTCGGCAGAAACGATTCATCGAAGGAGGGTCATGATGTATCCCACATCATTGACGAGACGAGGGGAACAAGATGGTTGCGAATCAAGGGGCGGAAACCGAGAGAATCGGGTAATGAAAAACTGCGAAGGAGCGCTCTTGAACATATCGGCGACACGACTTCGGGTTTGGAAATATTTGACTCAAATGGAATCGAAGGTCATGTTGACAATATTGGCAGTTGAATGAGAGGCAAACATATTTCCTAAGCCATGGAGAAAAGTGAATAATGTAGGATATTCCCAACTTTGACCACCAGCTGTAGACAAGTGTCATGTTCAAGAGAGACATACTACCGACGCAATTGATAAATACTTTCATTTTCCCTCACCATTTCTGGCATGTACCCCAATTATTTTTTAATACAATCTTGAAGGGGATAGAATATGCTTGTCATATAAGTTTTTCCTTCAAACAAATCCATCCTAGTACATTTTATGAGCCCTAAGAAGGAGGACCTTGGTAGCGTCATGGTCAATATTCAATTGTCATTTAATTTTAACGAGTCCAACAAAGGGGAAACTCAGCGCCTTTTCATGTTTAGAGAGTTTGAAAGGAGACCGAAAAGAAAACTCCATAGGACCCTTCTTGTAGATATTCCCTCGAATACGAAAAGGTAGAAAACAAAGTTCGATAGAACCTCTTAGTCATGATTGACTAAGGTATTCCTTTTTCGTAAATATTTTATCCCAGCCCAAAAAATGGATAAACGTATACTGGGTAAACAACATTTTTTTTACTTTAATGAGTTCAAAATGACAGTTATTCGGCAATATTTTCATATTTCGAGAGTCAGAAAATAGCTTAAAGGTGACTCCACCTGAAGGAATGAGTGGTATACAGGATAGAAACTGGTTCTGGTTATGGTGGAACTTCTCAGAACAAGTAAAGGTCTAGAGGTTGGCTAACAAGACCACTCATCGCAACGGTTCCTCGGGAATGGGTAAAACAACCAAGTGAAGGAGTATGATCAGCCAAGCAGATGGTGACTATGGAATGAGAAATCCAAGGTTCATCTGGAAAAAAAGGCTGATAAAATGGAAATCATGAGAGGTAAAATGAGAATGGCTTCGTTTTTACAAAAGCTTGAAAACATGGAAAACTATGCTTGGAATTGGTTTCAATTTTACACAAGATTGAAACAAAGATAAAATATGCTTGACACTAGTTTCATTTTTACAGAAGCTTGAAACATGGAAACTATGCTTGGAATTAGCGTGCATGCCCCCAGCATGGTGACGCAATTCGAGGTACATGCCCCCAAGCTTCAGTGCATTCGCCTAAGTAGACTGATGATTACTAACAGGCAAATGGAGTGAAGGTTCAATTACGAGACCAAGTGAAAGACTTGACTGGAATTTTACGAGATCTAATCAAAGAATCGAATTGAAAGGGGATTTGTTTCAATTTTTTTACGAGGTTGACACAATAAAATAACTATCCTAGTGAGACCTAATTCATTTTTTAATGAGTTTTACATAGTAAAAGAACTATCATCATGAACCATGTTTCATTTGTTAAAGAGCTTGACACAAGAAAATAACTTTGGCTTGAAGAGCTTGTGTTATTTTTTAAGGAGCTTGACACAAGAAAATGAACTATGCTACAAAGAGCTTGATTCATTTTTTAAGGAGCTTGACACAAGAAAAGGAAATATGCTCTGAAGACTTTATCATGAAATATAATATTTCATGGCTTCGAAGAGGTCCTCATCTGATGGGAGAACAACACTCTGGAAATCAGGGTCTAATTCCCCCAGTACAGTACACGACATCATTAACAGCACTATCACTAGATGCAGGCAATGAATAAGTGGCCACATAATTAACCTGTGGTAGGGAAGATACCACCGACATATAAGGACCATTAAGAGATGATGGTATACTATATGTCACATTAGGACTAATGAATTAAAGTTGATCAATGGTCACAATTTGACCTTCATGTGGAAAACAAATCACACGAAAGAGGGAAGAGACAAGCACTCATGTGACATAAGTATAGTCGCGCCCCAGGAGTAAGTTAAAATCCAAGGGACCTTGGACAACCATCACGTCTATATAGACAACCTTTCCTCCCAAAGTAATAGGCAACTTCAGAAGGATCCCTAACAATTGACTGGTTCCTCTGTTAAAAGCCAACATATTTTGGGTAACAGGCACAAGTTGCGGAGAATTAAAATCTTGCCAAGTAGTTGAAGATAGAATACTAACAGATGTGCCTTCATCTATAATCATGCTAGATATGGCCACATTATATGCCTGTACCGTGATCTCAAAGGGCACATAAGAAGGAAGGTGATATCCCGCCAGTCGACTCCAATCAAAGGAAGCGACCAAACTACATGGAGGGGGTGCCACAAGAATGGGAAGACTATCCCCTTGGGTTACAAGAGCACAAGGATCACTCGCCTGGACTGTGGGAATGGGAGCAGGAGGATCACCCTCCTGGTTCACGGGAATGGTAGCAGGAGGATCACCCTCCTGGATCATGGGAACGAGAGGATCTCCCTCTGACCCCGGGGAATCTGACGAAACAAAGAGGATTTGAGTGGAATGAGATTCACTCTCTATAGAAAATACCTGATGAACCGTAGTTAGAATCAGCTCGACCTTTTTCTCAACCAATGATTGGTCGGGAACAGACTCATGAGATTGATTTTCAAATAGATCGGAATTGACCAGAGATGAATCTCGATCAATCTCTTAATCAACTAGGGGGGGACTCGAAGAAAACTTCTGGTAACCAACTAGAAGGCCAGACTCAGAATTCGTAAGGGTATCTAGCACTTTAGAGGCTTCATCATATAAGTAGAGAGGTGAATGGGATGGCTCCCTTCACATAACCTATGGGGAAATTTTATCTTACCCTATTTCTTATGAGTCTTAGTATCTCTAGCAGAGGGTTGATCACCAACATGATGTCCAGAGGCTGATGGTGAAAGATGAATCGGGCCAATGGAGCACACTTCTAACACCTTGGGAATACTAGGAAAATTCCAAAGAAGGTGGTCACCCTTGTAGAGCTTGCAAGGGAATTTGACTTTGTTGGATGAAGTGGGAGGTTTTTCTAAATCAATTGCATGAGTAGAAATGGTTGTGGGTTTTCCCCCTTGCTTATTTTCTTTCTTCTTCTTTGACTTCTTATTCTTCTTCTTAGCCACTTGGTTACTGGAATCCAGACTTTCACTAGGCAAAGAATAAGAACGAGGTGAAGTAATGGGTAAATAAGGCGATGGGTCAACCTTAAGAACAACATGGGGTTGACATTGTTCAGGCGGAGGAGAAATTGGTTGAGAAGCAGTTTGTATGTTTGAAACCATGGGGGTCAAAAATAACCAAACCAGCAGACCAATGGTTAATCCCGAGAGGGACAACATTGCCATATAAGGAGCCCCAACATTTATAAGGGGGTTTTTGACCAATATCTTACCTTTTTCATTTATAAGGGGGGTTTTTTCATTGTGAAAAAAGAGTCAATATATTGCAAATATTGTGGTCAGGGGATGTGGGGTAGGGAGGTTTGTAGGTATTGAGTATAAAAAGGGGTATTCAGAAGAAATAAGGGATATCTATTAAAATTAGGGGTTATTTTTATTAGAAATATGTATTGGGGTGGGGGGTGTTCATTAAAATGATATTGAGAGGCTTTTATCAATACCTAGTGTTATCACTCAAAAAATTCAAAATATCATTTTGACAAGGTTACATAGGTTCATGGGTCAAAATAGGGTTTTAGGAGTCATTTTAAGTTTGATCAAGGGAAGTATTAAATTTTTTATAATTTGAGCTTACCCTAAGGTTTAAACACACTCATCTTTAAACTCCTTCATGTCAAATCATTCATCATTTTCTGATTCATTTCATTTTCCAAATTTTTTGTACCAAAACTGCCTATTTAGCCAAGAAACCACAGTTTTGTAGCACATTACACAGTAAAAAGTCACTTTATGCTATGAAACCATTGATAGTTTCGTAGCGCAAACAGTCAAATTAACACTACAGGTGCTACGAAAGCGCGGTTTTCTATCTATCTTTTCAGTTGAGTTTTTATGTGTCAGAAAACGTTGGGAAAGGGTAAGTTAGATGTTTTTTGAGTCATGGAGTGATGAAATCAAAGTACATACCCACGTTTGTAGTCATCATGGTCAGTTTAGGTAATGAATAAGCATCATTCAGTCATGAGAGGACATTTAAATTTCAAATCTTTTCCTAATTAGTTATTCTCATTTCTTATTCCTCCATGTGCAATATCTGAGTTTTGGAGAATTATTGTATCAAGCCAAACTTGTGGTTGGTTGCTTCAAAGGCTTATCAAATTCATATCAATTGAAGATGAACACACATATCAAGTGAGGCTGAACATTCATATCAAGCGAGGCTGAGAAATTCTTAGAGAAACTATGGCAAAGAAAAGAAAAAACACAAAAGGGTGGACAATGTCTGAGATATGAACTTGTAGACATGAAAGTGATCAATGAAGACCCAACAATAGTGGAAGCCTTCAGAAGGGCAGGTGGCCTACAGTTTTGTGAGAAATTACAAGGCTATCATACGTAGGTGTCCAAGGAGTTTGCTTTGAATTTCACTGGAACAGCCACTAAATTAGGAATGCTAAATTTTTCCATCACACCAGAGGTTATTGATGTTGCTACAGAAATTCCAAGAGGGCAGGAAAACTAGTTCAAAGGTTTCAAGTTTAACATGGAGCAGCTTGAATTAATCCATGAGGAATTGCAGAACAAAGGTCTAAAAATGAAAATTCTAAAAGAGAAATTAGGTAAACCCATCATAAATGAGAAAAAAATTCCTCAAGGAGCATAAGGTGTTATCAGTTGGGAGATGCAAGGATTTCTTTGAAGCCCTATTTTCAGAAAACAGAGTTTCCCTGTTTTACACATGTTTTACAAAAGAAGTTTCTGGATAACTGGAGATGTGTTTCAAAAAACCAAGAGAGTTTTTTCTTCAAGACATACTGACCTACAAAAACCTCCTTCCGTTTTTCCAAATACATCATGGATTTGAAGATATAGGCTATGTTCCAAGACCTATCTTTCAGGAAAAATCTGTAAGGATGTCTGAAATATGAAAGGTGTGATTGACACCTCAAGACTCTTAGGTGAGTTGATTTATGGTTGTTTGAGGTTGATGACATGATTAGATACAATTTTTTGACACTCACAAGTTTCAGTTTTCAAAATTATACAAAAATTTTCATTTTCAGCAGTTTCGTAGTGCCTCTAGGCTTGAAGGGCAGCAAAGTGCTATGAAACTACTGTAGCTGCGTGTTTGACCTTTTGACCAGTTTTGGAGGGTGCTGAGAGATTAAATTGGTATGAAACATGTGTTTTATGATGATAAATATGATGTAAAAGGAGAGAGTTGAAATTGTTGAGGTTAAAGGCATGTTTTGCAGCGCTACGAAAGTGTGCCACGAAACTGCCTTACTTTCGTAGCACACTGTCTTTCAGCCTTTTTAGCAGGTTTTGGAGCAGTTTTTGGACAGCTGGAAGTTGTGGGAGATTTAAATACAATGTTAAGCAATTATTCAACACTCATGGACCACGAATTCAAGGTTAAATGACAGCCAAAATATTCGAGGAAGAAGAAGACCATTTGCCTAAAAAATAGGGTCTTGTTTCCTAGTTTTGAGGAGGTCAGCTAGGTGGTCATAAAGTGATGAATCCCATCATCTAAATTCAACCATGTGACAACATACTTGTAAATTATGTAATTTATTTAAGTGGATAAGGTTGTTAAAGATAATAATGAGTAGTTTGAGTCCTTTTTGAAATAGGATTGTGTAGTAGTATAGGTGTTTGTTTGTCATAAATTTTATGTTGGATAGTTATGCAAGGTGTTAGTGGACAAAAATTTGATGTATCTAACCTAGAGGCAGATCATATGATGATGTAACATGTCTATTAAAGGCCATGGGGTCGAATTTGTCAAGGGTTGGAGATTTTTGGCAAAAATTCATCTTATTGTAATTTGATTGTTTCAACTAATACAGAGATTTGTTAATTGACCAACTTGAGATTATGAGAGAGTTTTTAGTGCTTACTTGTTCTATATTTACCTTTTATGTATCTCTCTTGCGGTGGTTTTCGTTTATATTACTTAGAATTCATCCTTGTGATGCTCTGACTTCCTTTATAAGTGAATGGACTGTGTATTTCCTTGTATCATTTGTGTGTGTCCTACTACTAAAAACTCTAACCTGCCTCAAACTCCATGTCAAGTAAACTCACTGTAATCATTGAAATTTTGACTCTATAAGCCCAATGGCTACATATTGATATTATTTTCAACCTACAGGTTGGAGATGTTATCTCAGAAGACTATTTTATTGTAAAGCTATTGGAGTTTGCTGCTATATACAGTAACAACACAAATTTTCTTCACCTGAGATTCTTATTATATTTCAATGAGTTTCTGTCCTATATTTTGAAAGGTTTTCTTCAATGTCTTAATGCTTATTACTCAGAAATCATGATTGTTCATGCTATGACTTCCTTTAATTATTAAGCTATGGTATATCTCTCTTAATAGTTTACCTTCAATGTCTTGATGTCTCATCACTTAGAATTCATGTATTACATGTTCTAACTTCCTTTGAACCTCAAGCTATTGAAAACCTCCTGTATTTCTTTCTCTTTCATTGAAATATTTACAAGCCTCAGCTTCCACAAGGAAAGCCTTGTTATTGAGATCCCTGTCACTGACTCCATAGCTCAATGGTAGTAAGCTCTAATCTTTTCAACCTGCAAACATATAAAAACAATACATAAATCATAGAGTTAGCCATCTATTTTTATCATTAACCAATATCACAAACCCCCTTGAGAGAGTCCTCTTAGACTGAAGAGGCTAAGCTTCAGTTAGAAGTGGTTTGAAATAGTTACACTGAAGTTGTCTTATCAGTAACCCTTCAGGTACGATTTTGGTGATAACATTTTGGCGCCATTGCCGAGGAGCGAAGGTGTAAATTTTCCCTGGGAAGAACGACAAAGTGTCAGTTCTAAGGTCTGAGAGCAGCAGACACTTAGACACATATTGGTTGTATTTCTGCTCTAGCAACTCCACACATCAAATAATCATTTGGAAGGTGACTCCACTGCTTGAATATCAGTAGCTTGATGAAGTTTCAAGATGAGTTGTATTGCAATAATAAATTCCAGGTATGCCCCTATGAATTGGTGTCATATCCCTGGTTTTCCAAATCCTATGCCAAAGGTTGAATGGTTAACTGATCTTCCTATATTTAAAGATGAAAAGAAAGACAATTTTGCTCTTCATTTGGTTTGATTCCATATGGATGTACATAGGCTTAACGTTCAATTCCCTGAGGATTGTATCATGAAGATGTTGATGGCCACTTTAGAAGGAAAAGCATGGTCTTGGTACGAAAGTCTGCCAAATGGTTCATTATATTCTCTAGCTGATTTCCATGTTGCATTTTATGAGATGTATGAAGGGTGTCATCCATCCTTATTGTTGGTCAAAGACTGTTGTAAAAATTGTGTGAGTTTTATTGAATATATGGATAATTGTTATGAAGATGATGAGTTCATGGATGAGGAAATTCTAGAGGCCCTTCATGACAATCCCTTTCATCATCAAAAAGAAAGGATAGCCTCTCTCCTGGATGAAAATGAAACCCAGCAGGATTTTATTTATGAAATTCGTGTTACATCCTTTGAGTTTGATGAAAATTTGCAGCAGACTTGTTAGTCTTTTGATCATCAGGAGTATGAGAATCATTTCAAACAACAAAAGGAAATATTGGAAGATAATTGCCATAATCCTCAGGTAAAGGAATAATTTTATTCTTCATGTCTTTCCTTGTATCAGCCTACATCAAATAATGATCACACTAATGAGAAAGTGGATGAAATTTTTTCTTTATCCTTGTCTTTGAATCTGAAGTCATTTGAGTGCAAGTCGGAAGTTAAAATTCAATTTGTGGATGAAGTTGATAAGAATATTGAAAAATACATTGAAGTTTTAGAAGATCAATTCAACCTTATAGGCTTCATGATCAAGATCAGTCTTTTCAAAAGTTGTTAATGCCAAAAAACAAAGAGAGGGTGTTGCTACCTTTCTCCTTTGAGATTGAGGAAGAATACACTGTTTTTGAAAATCAGTTTGAACAGCAGTTTGATAGCACACAATTGAAATCTTTTGTGGCTGAGAAAAGCATATATGAGTTGTCCAAAGTTGCAGAATGTCTTGAGAATTTTCAAACAGATTATGTCTTTTATGATCCTATAGTTGACTACATGGAAAAGTTCTACAGTTCAGATTTCTAGTTATATTTTCATTTTGAAGATCAAATATATTTTATGTTGCCTTGGTCATCTCAGTATCATGCTTATTTTTGGCTCAAGTGCAGTCAAGAGGTTCAAATGTCAAATCATATAAATGAGTGGCTTCATTGGAAGTTTCATGTTGCTTGAATTAAAAATTGACATTGCAGCCGTTAGGGTAGGTAGGAGTGTGTGAATAAGCTCAAAGTTGAATGAACATATTTGCAGTCGGTACAAAGTTGGTTTTCAAGCTAAATCATCAAGCCTGAGCCCAAGGTGAAGGCCATTAGAGTTTGAAGAGAAAGCTTGGCAATTTTAAAAAAAATTCCATTTTTTTTCAAGAATATGGATACCAGCACTGGAACTACTGGTTCTTTAGTGTACCATAGGGGTACGCTATCCCAAGTGGAGCCACTGTTATCACTCAAAAAATTCAAAACATCATTTTGAGAAGGTTACATAAGTTCATGGGTCAAAATAGGATTTTAGGAGTCATTTTAAGTTTGATCAAGGGAAGTATTAAATTTTTTATAGTTTGAGCTTACCCTAAAGTTTAAACACACTCATCTTTAAACTCCTTCATGTCAAATCATTCATCATTTTCTAATTCATTTCAAATTCCAATTTTTTTGTACCAAAACTGCCTAATTAGCTAAGAAACCACACTTTCTTAGCACATTACAATGTAAAAAGTCACTGTGCTACGAAACCGCTGATAGTTTCATAGCGCAAACAGTCAAATTAACACTACAGGTGCTACGAAAGTGCGGTTTTCTCTATCTTAACAGTTGAGTTGTTATGTGTCAGAAAAAGTTGGGAAAGGGTAATTTAGATGTTTTTTGAGTCATGGTGTGATGAAATGAAAGTACATACCCACGTTTGCAGTCATCATGGTCAGTTTAGGTAATGAATAAGCATCATTCAGTCATGAGAGGAAATTTAAATTTAAAATCTTTACCTAATTAGTTATTCTCATTTCTTATTCCTCCATGTGCAATATATGAGTTTTGGAGAATTATTGTATCAAGCCAAACTTGTGGCTGGTTGCTTCAAAGGCTTATCAAATTCATATCAAGTGAGTTTGAACGCACATATCAAGCGAGGCTAAACATTCATATCAAGCGACGCTGAGAAATTATTAGATAAACTATGGCAGAGAAAAGAAAAAATACACAAGGGTGGAAAATGTCTGAGATATGAACCTACAGACATGAAAGTGATCAATGAAGACCCAACAATAGTGGAAGCCTTCAGAAGGGCAGGTTGCCTATAGTTTTGTGAGAAATTACAAGGTTGTCATAAATAGGTGTCCAAGGATTTTTCTTTGAATTTCAGTGGAACAGCCACTAAAGTAGGAATGCTAAATTTTTCCATCACACCAGAGGTAATTGTTGCTGCTACAGAAATTCCAAGAGGGCAGGAAAACCGGTTCAAAGGTTTCAAGTTTAAATGGAGCAGCTTGAATTAATCCATGAGGAATAGCAGAACAAAGGTCTAAAAACGAAAATGATTGAAGAGAAATTAGTTCAACCCATCATAAATGAGAAAAAAATGCCTGAAGGAACATAAGCTATTATCATTTTGGAGATACAAGGATTTCTTTGAAGCCCTATTTTCAGAAAACAGAGTTTCCCTGTTTTACACATGTTTTACAAAAGAAGTTTCTGGACAACTGGAGATGTGTTTCAAAAAACAAAGAGAGGTTTTTCTTCAAGACATACTGACCTAAAAAAATTTCCTTCCTTTTTTCAAAATACATCATGGATTAGAAGATATAGGCTCTGTTCCAACACCTATGTTTCAGGAAAAAATCAGGAAAAATCTGTAAGGATGTCTTAAATATGAAAGGTGAGATTCACACCTCAAGACTCTTAGGTGAGTTTATTTATGGTTGTTTGAGATTGATGAAATGATTATATACAAGTTTTTGACACTCACAGGTTTCATTTTTCAAAATTATACAAAAATCTGCATTTTCAGCAGTTTCGTAGTGCCTCCAGGCTTGAAGGGCAGCAAAGTGCTACAAAACTACTGTAGCTGCGTTTTTGACCTTTTGACAAGTTTTGGAGGGTGATGAGAGCTTAAATTGGCATGAAAAATGTGTTCAATGATGATAAATCTGATGCAAAAGGAAAGAGTTGAAATTGTTGAGGTTAAAGGCATGTTTTGCAGCGCTACGAAAATGCCTTACTTTCGTAGCGCACTGTCTTTCAACCTTTTTAGCAGGTTTTGGAGTAGTTTTTGGAAAGTTGGAAGTAATGGAAGAGTTAAATACCATTTCAATCAATATTCAACACTCAAGGACCATGAATTGAAGGTTAAATTACAGCCAAAATATTTGAGGAAGAAGAAGACCATTTGCCTAAAAAATAGGGTCTTGTTTCCTAGTTTTGAGGAGGTCAGCTAAGTGGTCATAAAGTGATGAATACCATCATCTAAATTTGACCATGTGACAACATACTTGTCAATGATGTAATTTATTTAAGTGGATAAGGTTGTTAAAGATAATAATGAGTAGTTTGAGTCCTTTTTGAAATAGGACTGTCTAGTAGTATAGGTGTTTGTTTGTCATAAATTTTATGTTGGATAGTTATGCAAGGTGTCAGTGGACAAAAATTCGATATATCTAGCCTAGAGATAGATCATCTAATGATTTAAAATTTCTATTAAAGGCCATGGGGTCGAATTTTTCAAGGGTTGGAGATTTTTGGCAAAATTGCATCTTATTGTAATTTGACTATTTCAGCTAATACAGAGATTTGTTACTAGACCAACTTGAGATTCTGAAAGAGTTTTTAGTGCTTACTTGTTCTATATTTACCTTTAATGTATCTCTCTTGCAGTTTTTTTCATTTATATTACTCAGAATTCATCCTTTTGATGCTCTGACTTCCTTTATAAGTGAATTGACTGTGTATTTCCTTGTCTCATGTGTGTGTGTCCTACTAATAAAAAACGTTGACATGCCTCAACTTCCATGTCAAGTAAACTCACTGTAATCACTGAAAGTTTGACTATATAAGCCCAATGGCTACATATTGATATTATTTTCAACCTACAGGTTGGAGATGTTATCTCAGAAGACTATTTGATTGTAAAGCTATTGTAGTTTCTTTGCTATATACGGTAACAACACAACTTTTTCTTCACACGAGATTCTTATTATATTTCAATGAGTTTATGTCCTATATTTTGAAAGGTTTTCCAATGTTTTTAATGCTATCATTGAAATATAGGATAGAAACTCATTGAAATCAAAGCTATCATTTTTTAAAAGGATGGTATTTTTGAATTGTAAAAAAATGACTTACCACTTATGTCGCTACTTTTTGGGAATTTTGTCTTCATCTACATTACCTCTGACTCTTAAGAGTTGTTCTACTAATAATTTACATTCTACCTTGGTGATATTTAAAGATCCTTGCCTTTAATTCCCTTGATTTCTTAGTAATATCCAATTCATTCACTTACAATCCTTTACTAGAAGTCACTTTGTTTGATTTTGGGTTTTCAACATTTAGTGCAGGCCATTTTTCTTCCATTGTGCATGAAGGTGGATTCCTCTTATCATACTCACCACCATCTCATGGAACAAACTTTTATTGTTATAGTTTTTGGATGTAAGATTATGATTCAATCCACCAAAAAATTTTGTAGAAAATCCACATAGACTCAAACTGTTAATTGTAATATGCTAAAAAAATAGACTTTAATCAACTCTACCAATTGAGGAAACCAATTATGATCTAAAAATCACAAAGCATATAAGAGAAAATATTTCAATCACACATTACACAATAATTTGCTAGGGAAAGCCTTAGCTAAAAAACTTTTTATCTGTATATTGCATAAGTCTGAAAATATGAGAAGATTACAATGATTTTCTCTAACCATAGAAACCTTTGCACTATCTCTATTATTCTCACTGCTTCTTAGACAAGCCTATTCCAATATTTAACCAATTTTATGCCTGCATGGATCCTTATTTCCTTGTTTTGTTTCCTTGGTTAATTAGACCCTATTAATTATGGAAATTCCCAATATGAATTGTGCAATACATATAGGGCCTTCCTGTTACACAGCAATTTATCACCATGCTCACTTCACGTCCCTGATCCTGAAGTGCCTCGTGATAGGCCCTGTGCAATGTTTCCACCATGAAAAAATATGTAAAGACATCCCCTGAAGACTCAAATAAAACTGCTTGGAAGATTACTGAAGGAACTTGAAAGTTTTGGCTTAGCACTTCCAGTGCGCTTATTTCTTGGAAAACCGCGTTGATCCCTTTCTGGCAGTGTTTCCTCAAATGGTGGAGAAGCTTCAACCTCTAGAAGTTCCAGGGTGGCGAGTTTGTTATAAAACGGTGGTGATAGAATCGAGCTCTTTGATTTTAGAGCTTTGATCTCATCCATGGGTGTTTATCCCTTAGAAATTGGACCTTCCTTCTCCTTTCATGGGCTCTCAACCTCATCTCCCTTCCTATAAATTGATCCCCATCCTTCCACTACTGGTTGGTCATTTTTGGGCTAGTCTAAACTCTCGTTCCCTTTACATTCTTTCACTGTGATAACACCTAAGTTGTTTGGGAGAAGGAATTATTTAGAGCTTCAGTGAAGAACTCAAATTTTCACCAAAGGGAGGCCTCCAACATCAAGCCTTAGTTATAAGCTCTTCCTTTCATTTTTATCAATAAAACATCTGATGTTTTCTTTCTATATTTTTCTAATCTTTTATGCAAATATTCTAGTAATCCTTGATCTTCCAGATAGCTAATGTTTAATTATTGTTATGTATTGGATTACATTTTTTGTTTCCTCCTGATCATCCGCAGGTATTCATGTGCCACCAGTAGCAAGGAGCGAGCCTAAGAAGATCGTGGAGTAAGGTTATCATCAACGAGTTCGAACATAACAATAGGAAAAGGTACCTCTATCTCTTTTCTTATTGCATTTTGAATATTAGCTAAGAAATATTTGCATTAGAAAGTATCTCAAGTTGCTAGACCCACTCTAGGGCTAGAGATATTGCCTCTGTTTACAGAGGGAATTTATCTTGACAACAGAATTGGCGACTGGGATCTTAGCCTCTTAGCCTTCCTTTCCCAGACTGACCTTGATCAGTTTGACCGATCACTGAAATATAAGCTTGCTTAGGTCTATGTTTTCTTGCAAAGGGTTTGATATTCATTTCACTCTGTGAGCTCCCGTTTTGGTGTGAAACTCTTTTTTGTTTTTCCTTGATTTTAGCGCCCAGTACATTTTCTGTTTTCGCAGTGGCTGTTACACAGTATTTTGTCACTATCCCTACAATCCAAAACTCGCACATTGGAGGGTCATTTCTGTGACCAATACGCAGTGTCATGCTTTGAAAATACCATCCTTACATCCATTTTGATGAAAGCAACATTCTTCTTGTTGACATTTCCCTAAGCAGAGCTGTGAAAATCCCTATTTTTGCCTTGGCGGGAGTAGCCCGTTACATCCTCGCGCCGACCTGGAAATCTCGTGTGCAAGCCCACCAAGTTTGTTTATGGAATTTTTTTTAAAAATAGAGGCGAAGGTTCCATTCCAACCACCTCGGGGATGAGTCATTGGGAGTGGTACAGTAGGCGCAACCACGAAGAGATTCTTCCTTTGAATTGGTATTTTCACCTCCGCGAAATATGCAAAGGATAGGACTCCCTCCCACCTTTGTAGGGATCCAAACCTCCTCTTTTCACTCTATATAATAAACTATCTCCTTTAGTAGAAGATAGCTGAACACATTATAGAAAAATGGTTGAATAACTAAATTACAGAATTATACTATAGCTAAGCTACTAGAGAAGATAGAGTAAGAAAGATAGTATTAAGAGAGCTCAAGATTATGACTTCTAAGAGAGCTTGAGTCTGGATTCCCTGACCGACAGTTGAGACATGTTTTTTCTGAACCCCATTGGAGGAGATCACGACATTAAAGCATCGGTTGTACTCTTCCTTCTACTCATTAATATACATGACTATTTTTTGGTTCCACTATTGTGTTATGATGTTTATTTGATATGATATGTTTAGCCCTCTTTGACTGGATAATAGTTGTGAGTGAAACTACACTACTATATGTTGTTCTTGTTCTTTGTCTTATGTGCAGGTATCTGGGTGTGACAGCGAACGGATCGTGACTTGTCAAGGCAAGAATGAGAGACCACTACTCTTTCTGTAATATCGACAGAGTTGGATTCAAGGTAGGCCAATATACCATTTCTTTTGTTCATTCATTAACTAGGAAGCAACACTTTAGCGTGTCCTTTTGTTACTAGACCCACCCTCGGGCTAGAGGGATTGTCTCTAACCACAGAGAGGATTTACCTTCATAACAAATTAGCGACTCCATTGGGGATCAATGCAAGTTTTTCGTGTCATCCTGTTGGGTTGGTTTCCATTCTTGGTTTAGTTATCTATCCTTTTTCTAGTTTGTTTGCTGAGTTTCCATTCTTTGTTTAACTCGAGAGAGTCAAGGTTGACTTTTTATCATTAGGTTAGGGTTTTTCCTCTTTGTCCATAGGTTTCCCGGCTTAGCGAATTTTTGTCAAGGCAAGTGAACCATGCTCTTTATGGAACATCGGCAGGTGTTGGATATTGGATTCGAGGTAGGTCAATCTACCATGTCTTTTGTTCATTCATTAACTAGGAAACAACACTTTAGCATGTCCTTTTGTTGCTAGACCCACCCTAGGGCTAGAGGGATCATCTTTGTCGAAAGAGAGGATTTACCTTCATAAAAAAATTGGAAACTCCACTA